>JACJUY010004926.1:6603-26581 GCA_014220935.1 Platorchestia sp. MABIK
TGTACAACTAATCATTTATTAACTATAACTGATAGTGTAACATGTAATATTTTATTTTAATTTTTCCGATTTGGGTTCATTAAACATATTTATTTTTTTTCTGCTTCCTCTGATTTTTTATTTTATTATTGCTTCAATTTTAGGAATCTGCTTTTATTTTAATTGTTATGTAGTTTTATTCTTCTTGTCATGTTGTGTATTCCATTTTATGATCTTGTAAAAAGAATAATTAAGAACGATTTTTTAATAACGTTTTCCTTTTTTCCGTAAAATGGAAGGAAAAGGAGGCCGCATGGTGAGGAAGAGGCCTCAATGAGTGTCTAATACAAAATACGCTGTAAAATATTATGGGCTCGGGTGATTTTTTCCAATACTAACGGAAGACATGTCAGTATTTTGAGAATATTTTGGTCAGAAAATGTCAGTATCTGTCAGTATTTTTCACTTAGCTTTTTCTGGCACAACCCTAAATTTCTGAAGGTAATTATTTTACTTGCATTCACCTTAAAGCCACCCAAGACGCTCCTTCGTTCCTAATAGTCTACAACAACCTGTAGTCTTATTAAGTGATACAACCTTTGTGTAAAGACTTTAATTTTGCTAAAACTACTTTGCTTTACATATATCCTCAATAAAAATTTGTGAATTATTACTGAATGGCACATTTATCTTGTCTCGTTGAAAATTTTTCCTTCTATAAGGGATAGTATAGTACATCAAAAGTTGCCGGTTTCATCCGTAAATACTCGAAGAATTGCGATTTATCTCTCCTCAGTGCTTCGAAGAGATAGTGGTATTCTCCATTTCGATCTCTCCTCATTTTGATGGGATGGACCCAGAGTTTCCGTTTCTGTTTCTAGCCGTTGAGCAATAGGACCGTACTCACGAAATCCTCCATTGCGACTGATTCCTGTGATTACATGAGAACACACGCTCAGCTCCGCGCCGTGGTAAAAATAACGAAATTCACAACACACGCACACAAACTTAAACACACCTGGATAAATAGAACAGATGTGGTAATTACTGGTATCCTCCAGGTGCTGCTCTGACTGCTCACGTAAAAATGTCAATTGCCGAATAACTCTGTGCAAAAAAAATCATCTCCCCACCATAGCTCAGCTCCAGTTCCGCGGCAACAAATGACAGTGCGAAAGCGACGCATGGCTCTGCCTCCAGGCAATCCGAGGAGCATGTGGGAAGAATTTTCCTTAGTTCATTATCGCGTAATTACCCAATGTAGTAAGCGTGATTATTAATTTGATGCCCATTGTTAATATTTGATTTTGATTGTGAGGGGTATTGGCCAGCCAATTATCGTTAATATTTTAATTTATTAAGAGAATAGTTCGAGGTCGTTGTTGATGTGTCGACTATTAATTTATGTTGTATCAGAATTTTGGTAAATCATGAATTGTACGTTGATGTCCCCCTGTGTGAATTAGGATACCTTGTTTAGAATACATTCGAAGAATTAGCCTGGTGTTATGAGCAGGACTGACGAAAAAACGGTAATTGCAGACAAAGAGTGTGAATTGAAATCGTAAGCGTAAGTCTGAGTCGTTATACTCGGTGAGTCCCGAAATAATTTTAAGTATTGAAATTTGAACTGTATTGGCAAATTTACTGTGTGCTTTTTCCTTTTATTTGTATCCATTGTTGACGTGTTCGTGGAGGTATGCCAATCCCCACTCCGAGCGTTGGATTCCTTCAATGATGCAAATTAACGAAGGACCTCAATTTCTCGTGACATCTACTCTGTAGAATGTAAAATTAATATTGCAAAGGAAAGACAAAACTATCGATCCATGACTTACCGCTTGAAAAGTCAATATTCACCGGAACTGTTTCACATTCAAGTTTCAATCTTTAACGAGAGCTTTACAACAGCTCTCAATGAATGCGCACCTTATATCACCAAAAAAAACTAAGCCAAAATGCAATGTGTGGATTACTGAGGAAATTAAAGAACTGAGCAGAGCAAAGAAAATTTACTTGCGAGAGCATAAAGAAAATAGGTCGAGCAGTACTTCATACAAGAGATATTAAGAACTTGGAAAGATTCTTCGGAAGAAAATCACGCAAGCAGAACAAACTCACTTTCACCAAGAACTATTCAAGGCAAAAAAACAAAATGAACATGGGAAATCATTAGTGAGGTGGCTCAATATAAAAATTCAGACCGCAAAAGTAATTTTGAAAATTCTTTCGAAAAAGCCACTGAGTTCAACACATTCTTTTCAAAAGTAAGTGCTCAAGTTTTCAATGAAGTAAGTAAAACCAGTTCAAGGCAACTGTCAGCAGAAAGCTCGTGCCCTACTGCACTTTCAAAGGCTGGTGCCTGTGGAGGCCACGTACTGTCGATTTACCAGAGTTACGGACTATTTTGTACTCATTGAAAAACACAAAAACAGTCGGACATGATGGAATCAGCCTTCAATACATCAAAGACAGTTTTGCAGTCACAGCACCATTGATTCGTTTGATTATCAACTCATCAATAGCAACTTATAAGTTTCCAAACCACTGGAAACACTCCATGAGTAGACCGTTGCATAAAACTGGTGACATAAATACAGCGTCAAATTACAGGCCCACAAGCCTTTTACCTGTCCTGTCCAAAGTATTGGAAAAAGTAGTAACGAATCACCTGTCATCTCGCTTGGACGAGTCAAATTTACTTCATCGAAATCAATATGCCTATAAGAGGAATACTAGCACTCAAGACTGAATATCACTGAAAAAATATACAGCGATATCGATCAAAAAAATGTTACACTTTTGCTGCTACTCGATCTCTCTAAAGCATTCGCCAGCGTCGAATATGATCAACTCCTACGAAATATACTGAAATTAGGAGTTGGTACGCATTGGTTTAAAAGCTACCTAACAAATCGGTCTCATGCAGTCCTCATAGATAACAAGTTGTCCCCATTCCTTCAAAATAACTTTGGTGTTCCTCAAGGATCCATTCTGGGTCCGCTATTGTTTTCTATTTTCATTAACGATTTCCCTCCAATGCCTTCTAACACTCGAATCTCTATGTATGCTGATGATGTCTAAATTGCAATGATAAGCTCTGCATCAGAAATACCACAGACGGAATAATGGAGCTGAAGCCCTATTGATCAGCCTCAAGTCATAGCATGACCAAAATGGTCTCAAGCTAAACGTGAGTAAAACACAATTCATCATTTTTGTCAAAAGATTCAATAAACAATACTCGAAATATAGATCTAACTCTTTCGGTTGGGAATGATAAAATTCACCCATCAGAAAAAGTAAAAAATTTAGGATTTGGTTCGATAGAAACATGTCCTTCAAATCCCACGTTGATAAAACCTGCAATACAATTCAGGGGGCTTTAATGTTTTTTAATCGTATAAAAAGTATGCTTGGCGAAAAATCTAGATTATTGGCCGTTCAATCTTTGGCCTTATCACGTTTTGACCATTGTAGCCTGGTATGGGGAGATATACCGAAATATCTACAAACATGGATGAATTTTGCAGTTAAGGTTTTATGCAACGCTAAATTTAAAAAAAAAATTGATCACGGAACACCTCTCCTGAATAAGCTCAGCTGGGCTCCTATTTAGGAAAGGTTTCAGGTGCACGAAGCCCAATACGTTTTCTCCTCTTTATATCTTGCTTAGAGCAAAGCTGAAATAGTGAAATTCCATCCCCCTAACGTCACCAACCTAAAGCCGAATAGGAGACGTGATGTCCTAATCAAATACCGTTCATCTAACATTAGGCAGAAAGCTCTGTCAGTATCAGGCGCCTTACTGTGGAACAAATTCCCCAGAACATCAAAATCCCTCAAACACTAAGAGAATTCAAAACTAAAATAGCTCTCTATCTTGCGTCTACACAATAAGTGTGAACTGCAGTACGTACTGCAAAAGAAGTCGGGAATTTTTATTGCTACTAATAATCTTATCTTTCGTAACATTATACAACAATCAAGATACATATATTTGTAATATGCATATGCAATATGATTGCTGGCCTGCGAATATTAAGTGCATGTATGTACGCACATGTGACACTAGTATGTATATGTGTATGGATATATGTATGTACGTTTGTGTGTATATATATATGTAGAACATATTCCCCTCCTTAAATGCTCTTGTTAATCATGCGTGACATTGCGTCGTCCCTTACACACTTTGAGTATACTTTGGCCACACTATTTTAGGTTGTTTTGACTTTCTCGTTTCGTCCCTGCAATGTTGCAAATGTTATGGTTGGCATTGTACAACGCTCCATCTCATCTCAACGCTCCGACTCCATCCATCTCATTTGAATCCGGTGAACTTTTTTGTGCCAATGCTAGTAGCATATGAAAATTATTTAGGTGTTATTGTAAAATATATCATTTTATCCTAACTAGTTATTTAGCTTACTAGTTGATACGAATCAATGTAAAATTGCCTCTAATGTAAACCTCACAGTCTAAGACGCAAATTAATTTGGATCTACCCGTTTTACTTTCAACCATAATCCCTCATTTCACTAGTTCCTATGTTCGTAAGCTCAAATTTCAATATGGAGTGCACCAGCTAGAGTGTTCTTAACAATGCATCACATGCACAATGTTTTATTGACCACTTGTAATAAAATCATTGTTAAATCATTGTGCATTATTAAAATCAGACCAACGCAACGAAAGGAATGCATTTTTTTACGTGCTTTTCTCGCAACCATTGGCTTCAAAAATTAACCGGTAAAAGAATTACGGTCCCCATGTGTAGATAACATGTCATGATCTAAATTTTAAGAGATTTGAAAGCATTTTTCGCTCATATTAAAACATTTGAACGTGCGACGTAATTCATTGGCAATTTTTACTTTCCTACGCTCGTGAGTGCATAAAGACGAAGTCACTTTCGGTGGCTCACTTTTCATATTGTTCCAGCTATGCTGTAAATGTTATGGACTCATGATCCAATATACGCGCACCCTAACAAGAGGGTTTTCAACTATGTGTCACAGGAATTTGTTTTCTTAGTTAAAAATATTTATTTGCATTTTCAAAACCAAATTAATTACCGCAAAGAAAGAAAAGATGTTATTTCAGCATCTTTTTTCTCTTTTTTCGTTCTAATTAAAACATTTTAAAAAGGCCACGAATTCGACGAATGTCATAATTTTAAAGAACATCATTTTTTAATCCTCTTATTCTGGTCTTAAATTGCTCTTGTTAGTTTTGTGTGGTAACTCTTCTCACTTTCTTACTCTCGTGAATACATTATGACAACACTATTTTTGTGTGGCTAACTTTTTGTTCGGTTCCACCTATGTTGAAAATGTTACGGCTAGCAATCCTTTATATGTCTTTGACTCCGATGAACTCTTTGCGCCAGTTCTATTAGCGTAAGTAAGAAATATCATAACAATCTTTTGCATTGTTATAGTGAATATTATATTCTTTCCGAGCTCACCATTTGGCACACTAGATGATGCGTCAGTGTGAAAAATTATCCCAAATCCCGACTGTCTACCTCATAGTTTTAGACGAAAAATAAATAAAATCTGCCCACTTTGCTTCTAATATCAATCCCTCACACTCGTATCACTATTTCCTATGTTCTTATGCTCATATTTCAATACAATCACGCACAAACGAGAGGGTTTTCAGCAATGCGTCACATGAATTATGTTTTCTTAGTCACTTGTATTTAAATGCGTTACCAAAATCAGATCACCGCAACGAAGAGGAACGCATTTTTTCGTGCTTTTCACCGAATCATGTTTTCGACAACTATCATATGTAATACGATAACCATGTATGAATTGCAATTAAGGATCTAAATCATTTGTTTCAACACTTAACATGGGTATTACGATAACCATGTATGAATAGCAAGTAAGGATCTCTGTGTTAATTAAGGTATTTGAATGCGTTTTTCGCTTTTATTTCAATACATGTGCGCACTAACGAGAGTGTTGTTCAACTAATCGTTTATAGGATTATGTTTTCTTAGTACTTTTATTTAAATGCTCTGTCAAAAGCCGATTATGCAACGAAAGGAACTCATTTTTGTTGAGCTTTTCTGTCAATCACTTTTTGTTTCGACATTTTACATGGGTATTACGATACCGATGAGCAGTTATCAACTAAAATGTTAATGTTAAGATATTTTAAAAAACAATGTTAAACATTCCATGTTTTCACTCTATTGGAAATGAACAGTTTTTCTTTTTTTCTTTCTTTCCATCTGAGCCAGGAACATGTAAAGGATTGTTCAACAACGGCAATCAAGATATGAACGACGTAATTAGAGTAATACGTGAAATTGACCACCTAGACAAGGCTGTCATAATTTATTCAAGAGCGTAAGAAATGAAATGATAAATTGCACCATGCAAGGCTAACTAGAACATCTTAGGACTTGAATAAGAGAAGAAAACATTAGTGTTTTATAAGGTTTACACATTAGAAAAAGTTACATTATTTTTTGAAATGTCTTGATATGCAAATGTCTTTAATTGATGAACATATGTAAATTGGTGCCATAACGGTCCAGTTCAATGATTGCACAAAGACGGAGAGAAAAAACAGAAAAATGTTTCCTATTGCTTGTTTATTTAAGTTGAATAGTGCTTGTTAATTCATAGGAGCAATAATGAGAGTGAACTTTGTGGGGTCAAAAGAAAATCATGAAAATACTCAAGAATCCTGAATATACAAAATAATTCTGATATCTAAAAGACAGGTTTATCCTAGTTCATTTGCAGTACAAAATAAACTCATCTATAAACGGTTAAGTTTATATCCATTGAATATAATTAGGTCCTTAAATTTTTCAAGTTGGTTTTTCTATCATCCGAATTTTAATTGTTACTCATTAAATTCCGTGCTGCTCTTAAACTTTAGTGTTGTGCAATTTGTTCAAAGCCCGCTTTTTTTTAGCTGAAGATGGGCAGATGCCCGAAATATTTCATCTTCATTTTATATTATTACGATAACCTTTTACTCACTAATTCTTGTCGTTTTGTTTGGTATACTGTTATTTTGTGGCATGGATCTATTATTGTCTTATGGCGTATATTCTAGATAGCATTTGAATTGTAATGACTTTTATTGTTCCCTGTATGATGTATTTGAAGTGACATCAAACAAGTTACCTGTGAGGATAAATCTATCAACTTTCGCATTGTCATAAGAAGCAATTGAGCCCAATACTCGTAACAATACCTGCAATATTGGGGAGAAATATTGTAATTGACCAAATGTTAATTCCAAAACTAATTAGACCTTACACGCTATGGATGTGTTTCATAAGGCGAAAATGAACAAGCGAACATTTTCAATACGAATGACAATCGACCAATCATTCTTTTCGTTTGGATACTGCTAAGTATAATAAAAATCGTTAGTTATAATTCTTTCTTCCTCGAAAATTTTCGAAAAATTATAGCTTAGTGTTTTTGACATGCGCTAATGATACAAGAAGCAACAAGCTCTGCATGAAGATCAAAATGGGGAAAAAATCAGGCATAAGTCAACATAATCATTTTGACCGTCGATGTAAGCTTTGTAAGCATCAATTCTAATGATGTACCACAGTCTTACCTACCCCGCCCCCCATCCCCCATACCGAGTACTAACTTGAACTTTCAACGGATTTTGGCAAATCAAATTAATTGACGTCATTTGTTTCATCGAAAACAGCAACGAATTAAAGTCCTTTGGTTTACTGAAAAATTTCTGCAAATATTTGCTTCATCAAGTTATCATTCCAGCTCACAAAGGTCTCTGCAGTCCATAGTGAAAAATAAGAGCAGTGAGTCACGCCATTGACGTCATGTGCATCGGTGAAGAAAGTCTCAGGCCATGAGTTTGCATTCATCAATGAACTATAAATATAGTTTTTTCGCCTGACTACGGTTGGCGAGAAGCTCAAGGAATGAAGCATGTTCGTGAATCATCAATTTAATACCAATTAAAAGATCCAAATGAAACAAGCATTTTCACTTTGCATATCAGACCACTAATTACGTTGGTATAAAAGTACGCAACTAACGTGGAAGACAGAAGGTAATCCCGCTGGATGAAAGCAACAGCTTTCACTGCTTGCTTCTCAACGCTGGCAGAAGGTCAGAGTACAATGTCTTCTTCGTGCAACTAAAAGGTATTTTAATCATGAATAATACAGCATTGATAAGTAAACGAAGCATGTAAAATAACTTGATAGTATTGGACGTACTGAGATATAGACACATGTTCTTCTAGTAGTCTATTATATCAGAGAAGAGAATGACTATCTCAGTGTCAGTTGATGGAGCATCAACTTGAACTCTTGATAGCTATGAGAACCAAAAAAAATTGTTTGAAGTCATCGTTTTAAGCGGGTTTAAGTTTTTACTTACTGTATGTGAATTAGGAGAATGTGAAGGAGTATTCGGCAGAAACTTGATGATTGTTATTTAAGGCAGCCTGTCAGGTGAGATACCATCAACCCTCTTACCTTGCACAGCAGTTAAAAATGGGCTTCATCATGAGAGTTGATTTCAGAGTCGAGATATTTTGGGATTTTAAAATATTTGCTATGGTTTCATACTTCTAAATTTCAAAATTTTAGTTTATAATTGAACGCAAGTTCTGATCTTTGAGTGAGCTAGTGCCCATCCTACACAATTTTAGCATGTTTTTAATTTACCTGCTTCATTAGAATTCGTATTCAGAGGTAGGACTTTAAAGGTGGCTCAGAGTTTTTACGCTGTGCCGTATTGAAGTACCCGTTGCATGAGATATAATTGCCGTTTTCTGTACTACCAGACTACAAAAAGGCCCACAAATCGAGAGCTAGCGCGACTGATTTTTTCTACGAGGGCATTGAAATGAGAGCTAACTCTTTGAACATTTATTCTTGGTGCTTGTCCGTAAAACCGCACAGAAACATCAATAATCAATAAATCAACTTCTATAAAACGTGACTTAGGAAAGATGGAGAGGTTGCTACAAAAAAAACATGGTACCAATCAGTTTCCTAACCTCTTAGGTATATTTACTGACAGTGAAATTTATCTATCACGATCTATCAAAAAGCTTTGTTGGTCTGACATATGTATTTGAGGCACATACTTTCATGACGCTAGCTCACAAATTGTAATGGCTATACATGGTATTAAGAAGAGCAAATTATGTTTTCTGACACACAGGGAAACCATAGAGCTTGGACTGCACTCGTTTCGGAGTCTAACTAGTATACATGTATGGTTCGAGCCACTTAACCGCAAATAATTGGAAAAGCTGAACATGACTACAAAGGAATTTCAAAGATGTAACCGTCATGAGAATACATACATTACTTGTAAATAGAAGTCGAATACAACGGCATGTGAGCTGTCGTAACTTCAAAGTGTTAGAGCTTATCCTGGCACATATTTGGCTCGTGCCCGGCGGAGGCAAAGGTTTCGAAACTGAGCACGTACGACTGTAAACAAACAGGGCTAAGCGCCGCATTGTTGACTGCACGTGAAACACTTCTCTTCGAGGCAAAAATTCAAAATTTTAAAAGTCTGATAAATCCCATTCAACAAGAATATACTTACGAGTTTTATGGTCTGCTTGAACAAACTCTAGCTAAGTATAACAAAAAGGAAAATCTATAGAGCTCTGAAATTGAGGTGCCATTTCTCTCACTATACTTGAACAAGGAAAAATGGACGTGAGATAAAATTTAACGTAAAAACACCAGACTACTACTCTACAAACAACGCAGGGGGCTAAAGAACCAAATTACAGGGTATGGTGGTCACTTCAAGTCATGGGATGGGTAGCCCGAGGGGCCAAGCAGGCTTAGGAGTCACAGACGCTCGCAAACATTTTTTATAAAAAATACACCGACCAACCTGACAATTTAGTTGCACTAATTTTAAGAATTTACACACTGAGGGAAATAAACATGCTAGACTGAGTATTGACAGTGACTAAGTACACGGTCATAAATACTGCGGGCTTTTAGCGCACTAAATAGTCACACTGAGAAATACACTAGGGCGTGTCTGTACACGAAGATAACTTAGGAATAGCTCTAAGCGTGTCAATCGCTGACTAACACTGATTTAATTTATAAACACAAAATTGAAATTCTAGAACATGTACATCAAATTGCACTGGGTGCCAGGTGCTATAATCGTGCACGCTTAATGAGATGCACATAGATAAATGCACCAATATTTCAAGTCTCAAGAATTACATCAGCAACAAAAAGCTACAAATACTTGGTTAGAAGCTGCTAATCGTGAAGCAAGCAAAGTAATCGACTACGCTGAAAAAGACCTTAATACAAATGAACTGCTATTCGGAGAATTCTTTTATATCAGGAACGGTCATGCCCGGAAATGTTCCTAGAATGTGAAAGATGAATATCCTCGCGTTGATTTTGACGCAACACTCATGAATGACATTTCCTTTACTTTAAAGTTCTGCTAGAACATTTGGACTGACCGAGGAAATCACTCTACACTCTTAGGCCAGAAAAATTTTAAAAATACGATTATTTCCCGCTATTGGAATAAACAAGTCCCCCACTGCACAAGCATTATCATAGTATCAGTACATGTAATTCCTATCCAACATTAGCAGTCAAACGTTTTTCAAAATTTCACCAACTAAGTTTAATTCCTATGTCTCTCTGATTACGTGACGGTTCTAGTTTTTTAAATTGCTTTTCCATAAATATTACACATCGTCAAATCTAAACGTTTGGAGTCCAGATCCATCTTCAGTAAGTACAGTCTGAAAAACATAATAAGACAAAAAATTCGTCAGACATGGTGAAAAAGAAAGAAAATTGATAGAAAAACTCATGTAAAAACTCCCAGCGGATAAGAACTATTCATACTATTTAAAACGGGTTTTTCTTAGGCTATGAACAATGATTCCAAAATTTTTAGTTCCGAATCATTTGGCGCATTGCACAGTATTTCGAATTGATCTTCAGAGACTCCAGCACCACACTGCTCTGCATGAAGTCGCACAGAAGAATGAAGCGGTTGCGCAAGAGGCCTCCCGGTACGATGACTAATTCCACAATGCTAGGCAATCCTTATATAAAACGGCGAGGTCGTTATACCGACGTAGCCTGATGTACACTGTACACAACTAAATTATTAAACTGAGGACGCCCTCATTCGCTTCGGAAGTACATCTTTATACCGAAAAAATGAGCCTATTTTAAATGAATTGACAGAAATCAGGCACAATTTTACGTCAGCAAAATAGCGATTGAAAAGCAGCTCCAAATCTCTAGACATCTTCTCAGACAACTGGCCAAAGAAAGGAAAACTGCAACACAAACGTTGTACAGGGTCGACATTGGCACTAACTTTAGAATACTTTTTTGCCAAAAACCTCTTAACATTAGTGTAGATTATGGAAGAAGGAAACCTGCTGTTACGGGAAAAAGAGTGCAGGAAATTGAATTCATTGTGAAGGTCGTTAAAATTGGAGCAAATTTTGCAAGCTCTGTTTACAAGCGTCCCAATCGCATTAACTTTGAATCTGAAGCTACAAAAGCTAAAAAAACTCAAACCCAAACCTGTGAACGAAGGTTTTCGATATACAGAGGTGGTGAAAGTCTTACCGGTTCTTGTAACACTAGCATCTAAAATGGGGAATACAATCATGATTTTCGGTTTCAACAGTAAATTTTATGGAATGATGTTTAGAATTCAAGTAGTCGAGAAATAATGGAACATGGCCAGGATCTCTAAACAATACAAAAGTGTTGTCAATATATCTACGATAAAACATGGGCTTGAAATCCAGGGGACAATCATTAAGCCACTTTGTCTCCCAGTGGCACATAAATATATTAGAAAAAGTAGGCCCCAATGGGAGACCCATACCAAGACCCTCTACTTGCTTATTCAGTTTATTAGCAAAGATGAAATCTGAATTCATAACAGACAATTCAAGCAAGGTTTTGAAATAATTTTGGGTGAAACCAAATATTACACCAGCTGGAGTAACGAAAAAAGACTTTATTATTATGTCCATGGTTTCTACTAACGGTGCCTGTGTAAATAAATTTTCTACATCAAACGAGGCCATAAATAATTTATCTGAATTTTGAATAGAAGTAATATCTCGAGTAAACTGTGACGAATTTTCCAAAGTATAGTTGTTAACTGTTAAAGGATTCAAAAGAGGCACCAAACCCCAGTTCTCTAATGAAACCCTTGCGCTACATAAAACGTATAGTTTCTTACTCCAAAGAGAAAAGACATTGCTTCAAGAATGCAGTGTGATATTTTTTTTAGCCTATCTGTTCAAAAACTTTTTAGGCCCTGGAACAATACCCACTCGGATATGGACTTCACGTTTTTATAAACCATGGAACAGTTTTTCTCCCTTAACGATATGGATGTAGAGCAGTTCTTAAGTATATCTAACTTTCATGCAATTCTAAACGTTTACTTGGGCGTTCAAAAAATTTCCACACTCTAGAAAATGTGCTCACTCTGCAATACAGAAAAGAAAAATTAATGACCATCACGCTCTCAGCGTGGCATGGTCAAAGCATTGCTCAAAACTCAAACAGATAAGGGATATAATCACAGATATTTTGAGTAGGTGGCTTTGCGTCAATATACCCATGATTTGGACTTGTACGTTCATTTATTCAAAACTTCTCGCCCGGTGATATATTTTAAATCCTTGTTAAAATGTGTTTTCTCTTGGCTTGTGACTCGTATACTCTTTGATTCATTATCTCATTGAGGTCATAAGTGGAACGATCACGTGTGAAAAGAGTGAAGTACTCTCCGAATCATTGTTGATTTTCTAAGTTTTGGGCTTTCGTTTGAAGTTTTATTCGACAACGATAAACTTGAATTCATTTTCAGTCGAACATGAATTCAAGTTCATGGTTGTCTACAATGCGCATATTTTTACAATGAAATCAGCTCATGTTGCCTTATGCCATTTGTGAAAATTTGAAAATAGGACCTTAGTGAACAACTTATATCCTTACCTAAAGTGTGAACAATAAATGTAGTGCTTTAAATTGGTGAGCTATTCACTGTAGTTAAATTGAGGGAAATACTAAATTAATTCGGTATATGGAAAATGAGCGTAAACTTGTAAACGGTTTATCGTTTTAGATGTGCAAGTGGATTAAATAACAAAAGAGCCTGCTTTTTAAACTAAATCTAAAATTTTCATTTGTAAGAAGTTTGGTCACCATCTGCCCGCAAATAGCCTGCTTTCGAAACAGAATTGGCAAATAAAAGCATTGCTAAAAATTCAAGAAAATTAACGGCCATTGCTCTGCAAAGCGGTCTTCAGTTCTAGCAGTGAGTGTAGCGTAGGGCAGAGGTTCCCAAATTTTACAATGTCATGAACCCCCCAGATATTTAAATCGCATCCGACGACTCATAGCCAATAGGAAGTTATTATTACCACACCAAGATACCTATTACATGATTAAAATGTTGTAAATTTACTATTTGCATATTTAGACAAGCAAAAAGTATGTAAACATGCTTTTAAAATTTTTTTTTAAATAATTTATTGTTTTAAATTCGATTTAAATTAAAATTTGTAGAAACAGCCACAATAGATAGATGATTACACTCCTTACAGTATGTACTGTCACTACAGATAACCAAGAAATCTAAATACATTCATAAGAAAGTGCATAATTAAACACAAAAGCTATCAGTCGATACCGCCATGCGAGTCGACGCGTGGGTTCGAAGAAAGGGGCTGTCTTCTGTGCAGCAACCTTTTCGGGTGACTGGTTTTTCCGCGCAGCTGCCCTTCTTGAGGTTCATGAGGGTGCCGCCTACGTCGTAATCAGTCCGTTAGAACAACAGCAAACAAATTTTTGTTTTTGCTGAACTGCGGCGGCCCAGTTAGTAAGACGTACAACTGTCTACGCAGTGGGGTTCCGCTAGGGCTTTTCAGGGTAATCCCTGATTCGCCGAACTACGACAGTTGTCTTGCTTTGCGACAAAACTATATAGTATAGTTTGTCCTCCTAAGGTGGTTCCTTAAACCCCTTTTCAGGCGTGGTGTCTCTTTGAATTAAACCCTGTGGTAAAGAAAGAAAACTCTTTTGACCTTTGGATCTTAGATCTCTATTGATTGTCATAGACGTCTTTTCTTATTTCACCTCTGTCATTTCCTCTGATTGTCGTGACTTAAGGTCACAATTCTTTTATTTTTCTAATGAAGATTAAAGGAGACTTTTCAACGTCCACAGAATAATTATTAATTATCAGTCAATTTATATGGTAGCGTGCCACTAACAACTTCAATAACCAATCTCCATCCTTAATGGGAAATTAACGATGCAGCAAACATATTAATTATTTATTCCCCACAAAGAATACAAAATTACTAACACCTGAAATGAATCTAGCGCACCTATTACATTTCGAGTTAATAAACGAATATACGCTTAAGGCGTGGCGTTAATATAAACCTATGCACAGGAGAAATAGTTATGAATTGCTTCGAGGGAAAATGCACTAATTGGAACTCATCTTATTTCGGATTCCAGGAAGGTATGTGCTATGGCTCCGTGACTGCTTTAATTACGTTAGGAGTTATACGAAGTTACACGATATTACACAACGTAGGGCCAAGTAAGTCAAAGTCGGGCAAAGCCAGGCAAAAGCCGGGCTCCCAAAGGAGCCGGCCGTGATAGTACACGTCTTTTCTCTGCAGCAGCACGGAGCTTAATGCCTCTCCCGCTCCCTCAAAGCGGTAGCGACGTGGGTAGCCGAACTGTCACGCATGGCTTTACACGATATCTGTAGTATGATTCTGAGATGGATTAAATTCCACAAACAAACGGTTACGTGTGACTCGAGCATATTGAATTATATTCGTAATGGGAAACATTAATTCTCGCTAACTGAAGAAGCAATGGAATTGACATAAAGCTGTTAAATAACGACATAAATATAATTATACCAGAACCCTTCTTGGTGTCGACGTTAGGCAACTCCTTCGGTCAGTTGACGCCTTCTCCTTCTTCTCGTTCTTTAAGTCGGTGAGAAGGTAGAAGCAGGAAGTGATAACGGCTAGCGCGCTTACGACACTCCTCACGGCTGATTTGAACACATCATATAAGTGGAGCGTCCTCCATTTATGACAGTTCCTCATACGTCGTGGTTAAAAACCCATGACAGATGAACTCATTACAATACCTTCTTAAATACATGGATACATTTCAGTAAGGACTGATCTATTTCCTTTTGTAAAAATGGCGCGTACAAACATGAGCTATTCCATAATACAGAAAATACATGTAAAATATTCGTGCTACATAGCTAGGAAATCAAACTAATATTTTGATTTCGAAATAATGTTCAAAAGAAATCTTAAGGGCTAACTAAAGTACATGCTCGCGTGAACCATTAGCGTAGACACATTGAATTGTGGTGGTTAACTCACCTATTTTCCATAATGTCACAGGCAAAAATACTTGAAGAAAACATTTTCCCTCATCTTTCTGTCTTAATGGGTAACTATTGAATAATGAATTCGACAACCAAATGCGTTGCCTGAGACTGCCAAATATTTCTTGTTTAGTGGGATGATGGGCTTGATGGCTCCTACACAGTTGATCAATGTGGTGCATGATGTTAGTTAGGGCCAAACGCATGTCATTGTCTACCTGTAGGCGTGCTCTGGGCTTGCTTTTCAGTATTGTCAATGGGGAAAATCCTTTTTCACATAAGTAGGTTGTGGCGAATGGCAAATTTTTTTCAGAGTCTTCTCAACCAGAGCACGATATTCAGTTCTTGAGTAGATCAAGAACTCTGTCAATGGAAGGGTAGAAACCTATTTTCATACTCCCATCATTTGTTAATATATAGGGAAAATTTGCCCCTACCCCGGCTGCGAATGGGTTTCTAATCCAGCTCAGATGGGAATGTTCCAGTTCAGGGTAATACCCTCTGAAGTAGCTTTGCAAATGAGATAGATGCGACACAATCCTGGCGTTGATGTCTTCACTTTATGTCATACATTCTTGGTTATAAAATGGGAACATTTCAGTGACTCCTTCATGGCATTTGCTTTCCCACAATAAAAGCTTTTGCTTGAATGCACGTACGTTGTCCTGTACGTTCAAAATGCATAATTCAACGCCTTGCATGCTCTTGTTTAGTACTTTTAGATGTTGAAATATGTCTGATAGGTATACCAGCTTTAGTATCCATGACTTATCCTCAAAACAGATGCAAAGATCTTGTGGTGGTCCCAACAAGCTGTTCGCTTGTACACCACCACACAAGCTTCGAGCGAGGAACCTTAAAGACATTAAGGTTTCTCATTCTTTATTTTGAAAACTCTGATATCACTTGGTTAAAGAATTTCGAGAATTTTTTATCTAAGTGCAAAAATTGAAACTAATTTGAAGTTTGTGGGTGCAATAGTTTAGAAATTAGTATCGGGACAAAATGAGGTTTATACATAAAATTGGCCGACCATTGAGGGGGCACAGGAACCTCGCTGACCGCCCTCCTCGGGGGCTAAAAAAATTTTAACGTGCATACCGCCATTGAAAATAGGACCTTAGTGAACAACTCATATCCTTACCTATTACCTATTATTACCTTACCTTACCTATTACGTTATGTTGCATTCATAACGAGCATTAATTTGGTACTAATTTCAAGATTGTAGGTCACACAGTTCAGAAATTACCCTATTTTTCATGATAATTTAGAGGTTTTTCGGAGGGTTCCAGTGAGGTTCCCTAAAACGGCTAGCTGGTCTAAGGTTGACACGATTTAGTTTGAGGTTCGGTCCCACCGTGTAACAATGTTTTTGTACTTGAGTTGAAAATGCCATTTCTTATTAGCTTATGTCTAGAAAACATGAAAAAATATTTGCATTCATTTTTAATTTCACATATGTGTCCCGATTAATATTTTTGATATTTACCTATTCTCATAGGGACATTGGGGCAACTTTGAAGTTTGACTTGAACGAAGTAGATCCAAAATGACCTATGAAGCAATGACAGCATTTATGTTTTCTAGAATACCATTGAGACAACAGACATATCAGAAATGAGGATTCGTTCTTGATTTATGCTTATAAATTACTTGAAATTAGTCTAACAAAGTATTCTAGTTTCAAAACATCTCTGTCCAGCTTAAAAAATAAAAGTTTAAAGAGAGTTATCATTATATTCTTTGCTTTTTAGATGAAAAGAAATAGAAAATGACATTTATTAACTAAATACAGGAAAATGCCGAAATATGGTTGCACTCTGTTCTTCTATTTCGAAAACTAAAAACTTCAATTTTAAAATTAAAAGATATTTCAATTGAATCTTCACACATTATTTGTTGATATTTATACATTTCAATGTTATTTTTAGATGTTGTAATCTGAAATTATCTTCTTTAATTTAAGCTTCAATGTTTTGAATTTAAGTTCAAATGTTTTAATCTTAACTCTTTATACTTTATGTTGAAAGTAAAATAATGAAGTTGAATAATGTAAGACCAATGTGATGAACATATACAATATGATTATTCCTTTTAAATATTGGTATTCATGTGTAAAGAAGAAATGCTGGATTCAAACGAACAAAATGTTTTTCTTACCATACTCCATATATCTCAGGCTTTAAAACGTGTTTCATTTTGAAAGAGGTGCAATACCAAGGCTCAATTTTAAATCACGTTAGTATTTATCACAATCCTAAATCTGAATGACTTATTTTTTAATAAAACAAGTTAATGTTAGTTACAAACGAACATTTAAAAGTAGAAGCCCTACACCTTTAACACAGCTCCAATTAATCATTATGTTTTTAAATTAGTTAATACTCTTTAATGGAAACACAATTTCTTTGCTTTCAAAATAGTAAATAACGAAAAAAATGTCATTGGAACCTTCGTGCATTCGAGTTTTCATTTGAGGTAAAAGATTGTGCCTGACATTGAAGTTTCACTTTGCTGTGTTGTGGTTAATTGTAGTGCTTCAAATTTTGTACGGTAATACTGTTTCGTATTGTTTCAACATATTATGGTCTATATCTTGAAACTGTTGTTCAGCTGAAAATATGTAGACCTCCTCTTATATGGCGTTGACCAAGATCCAATTGCCATAATGTTGGTATTCAAATTATTTTGATTTGCTTTAATGGGAATGAGAGATTTCTATATTCATTTTATTCTTTTAACAGCAGAACCCTGTGGATTCGCAAGAGGAAATTGCTTTTTACATGCATATACGAGTACGTGCATAAGTGTAATATATATAAATATATTTATTGCAGAGAAGATATCAGAGTTACCATTTAACTGTGTACAATAATGAATAGAGATTAAGTTATTAAAAGGATTAGTTTGGCTGTTCCGTTAAATTACAATTTCTATTCTAATTTACTTTAGCTATGTATCTTGAGATAGTGTGGAGGAAAGTGAATGTATATCTGAATGAAATTGCTGATTAATGGCAGCAAAATCATATTTTGAATATAGATTAAATATTTTTTTGTCCACCCATACTCATTTGTACTGATAGTTATTTTCCGAAAATGCTTCTTAACTTACCGCTACCAACTTACATTCTTTTCGCTGAACTGTAAATTGTTTTCTGAATGAGAAAATAAACTGTAATATGTATTGCATGTATCATATAGTAAAAATATTTCTTCTGAGTCCAATTCTGAAAGACATGACATGTTGAAATGTGAAGCATTCAATTGTCACTCATTGAATGCTATGACAATGTTTCTCATTGAATCATTTTATTTCCAGAATGTTGATATGAAAATTACTTTGAATTGTTTCACAGTTTGTGCAAAATTTAAAATTGAATTTTCTCCCGATGATAAACATAAGGCTGTGCTTTCACTACAGGAAATTACTATCCATTAACATATTTGTGTTGGAGAAATATATACGAAAATGTATATTCAACGCATATATAAATTTGGGCATAAAAGCTTATTACAGATAAAAAATAAAAGGTAGAAGTTTCGAACTGTAGTCAATAATCTAAAATAATCAAGTTATTAAGGACTTGCTTTAAACATGGAGTGATATTATTATTTCTATTCTGATATCTTTTAGTTGTGTTTTTGGCGATAAAATGTGGTAGAAAGTGGGTGTATTTCTGAATCAAACTTTTAATTGACACTAGCAATAACTTCAGGGAAATGTTATACTGAATATTTTTATCACACTCTAGCTCATTTGTGTTGATAGTTACTTCCTGATTTATCTATGTTTTACTTCTATGTTACTTCTATGTGTCTATGTTACTTGCCACAACCAATCTATAATGTCTGTGCAAAAGCTCAAATAATTGTGTTCTAATTGCCTATGCGGTAGAAGCATAATAGGATTGTCATAAGTTAATCCAGATGACTGTTCTTAATCTAATGATGACAAACATGAATTTGTTTGTCATGCTTTCCACATGAATTTAGTTCTGACTCCAAACTTTGTATTTGTACTAAATTAATTTTTGAAAATCTAATAATGCAAATGAAGGGAACTACTCAGAATTGTTCAGTCACTTTTTAATAAAAGCTCAGATTTGTTCAGTAAATCAGTGTCAATGAGCAGTCAAAATTCAATATGTGATGCTCCCACTGATAATAGTCCAGAGTAAAGCAGTAAAACTTGAGATAAAAGTTCGAGCTCAATCAGTGATGTCGCGTTTGATTGGCTTGAGTCTGAACCTAGAGACAGAAGTTAATTTCATATTGATTCCTATTATAAATAAAAGTGCAACGATACACTTATTTAATGAGATCGTTATTTTATTTAGGAAAGTCAATGAATAAAAATATTTGGAACGCTTCGACCTCCAGGGTTATTACCAACCTGAAAAAGAGTAGCAAAAAATAGAAAAATGTCAAACTGAAAACATATACATCGATCATGGAAAAAAAAGCATAAACACGTATAAGAAACAAAAATAAAAATTTCCAGTATTCATATTACATTAGTTGTAAAAAAGGGAAAGCTGATTG
>JACJUY010004926.1:33999-65830 GCA_014220935.1 Platorchestia sp. MABIK
GACGTGAGGGGAGCAGGCGTCCAGACGACGTGAGGAAAGCTAGGCGTCCAGACGACGTGAGGGGAGCTAGGCGTCCAGATGAGGTGAGGGGAGCTTGGCGTCCAGACGACGTGAGGGGAGCTAGGCGTCCAGACGACGTGAGGGGAGCTAGGCGTCCAGATGACGTGAGGGGAGCTAGGCGTCCAGACGACGTAAGGAGCTAGGCGGCCAGGTGACGTGAGGGGAGCTAACCTCTAAGGAGTACGATCGCACTGCAGCACTAACTGCTATGGCAGGTCCTTCCTTGTAAGCAGGAGCCTATTCTCCATTTCGAAGGGCAGACCAATCTTTAACGAACACCAAAATAGGTATAATGTCTAATTATGAGACAAAAAAGAGATTCAAACCGAGTTTGTCTCCCGTGGATCACAGTACTTAAATTATGTAAAAGCAGATTACCTGTTTTAGAATCTTACAAGGAAAATTAAACTGATCATGTTTGGGAACCGTGGCCAGCTTTCGAAATATCCTAGCAACTTCCAGCTGCTCCAAGGTCAGATTTTTGAGATTTTTGAGATATCTTTTTCAAAAACAAACAATTTACAGCTTCTTTTCCATCCGTTATCGCGAAACTGCACGAGTAGTTCGATCAAAAGTTGTAATAGTTAATATTTTTCTAGTTTCCACCTTCCCCAGAGCATATCTAATAACTGCTATAGCTCCCGAGACTTAGATGCACTAAAGCAATGAGCCTCTCTATCTCTTATAGTCTACGGTATTCCGACTTAGGCCATCGCTCTAAGTTTCCAACTTTTCTTCAGACGCGCCACCAATCCTCCTGTCAAGCCTATAGCTCGTTCTCTGCACACATGAGTACAATCTATACATAAACTCTGAAATATGAGAGCAACTCAGTGCTCAAACGGCGATTGTTGCCGCAGAATGTCTTCCTTTGATGTTCGTAAGGATGAAGCCCATCAGCGGCGGCTGAATTACATCACCGCCACACCGCACGCGGCGACCGGCGGAGACACAGCAAATCAGCGACGGCTTCCTGCTTGTCATGACGGAACACGCAGTCGCGGCTCGCTCTGGCAACCATAACATGGCCTCCTGACCAGCCGATTGCAGCATTGCACGCTGTCGCGTGGAGACAGATCGCGGATCGTGAGTTCTCTTTTTATTTCCAATTGCTTTTCGATTTCGATTTTGTTGCCCAAAGGGAATCTTCACCTTTTTAGAGAACTTAATTAATAACAGCTCAGCAAAGTCTGGACATGTAACACTGGTATAAGTGTAAGAAAGCTGAATGTTTCGTCCATCTTTTCCATATGTATATCAGTTCCATCCATCTTTTATATGTATATATCTGCTAAGTTCGTTTTCCACACCGAAATAGGGTAGTGTTGCTAAGAGTACAACTCGCAGCGTGTTGCTAGCGATGCCAAATCTATCGTGTTGCTAGGAGCACCACTTCCAGTAAATTGCTAGGAGTACCTTTTCAGCTCGCTGTTAGGAGTACCACTTCCAGCATTTTGCAGAGAGTACCACTTCCAACGTTTTGCACTTCAGGGAAAAGAGCCTATTGTCTCACAGCACAAGGTGTATTGATATCATCTAATGTCTGCCCCTAGAGACGTTCATTCGCTCAACACTACTGTCGCTATACAAACTCGCTTCATCATGAAAGCGCTGCTCCATCAATGAAAGACATCTATCCTGATAAATTAGCATTTTGCTTCACCTTGAATTGAAAACCAAATTGAGATAAAAATTGGAATGGTTATAAAATGCTAAGAAAGTTCAAAATGCATTGGAGTGGAAGTTTCAGAAGCAAGTAGCAAGAAATGTTATAGACCGTACACAACGCAATTAAATGTTCCGAGCAGTCTGCCCCTCAGCATCCTGTAGGTGCTGGTCGATGCCTCTTTCTCCATACTACAGTTGTAATCACTTCATCACGCAATGATTACCTGCGATTCGTTCTTCGGATCGGCCTCCGATAAATTTTTGTTGTTAACTTGTATTCGATGTCAACGCAACGCTGTTCGATCGCAAACCGTTGCAAAAGCAGCTGCGGTGCGAAGGCAGAACTTCGTTGCGCTGAAACCGATCGTGACTCTTCGAAGGTTGTTAATAGGCCGAGCCTGATGAAAATGTCCCGATTGATTTGAAGACATTTCCGGTGGTTGCAATTTATTCGCGTCTCTTCGATTGGAGTTTGAGCGCCGACAATCAAGTAAGTAGTGATCGAGGAAACAGCGATCGAAGGGCCGATTGATGACCTAAGATCGACGGACGCACCTATTGGCCTGTTTCGTCTTGACGCGCCTATCATTAGACATGCTGCGTCTTGACGCGCCTATTGGAGCTATTGCTCTTCGACGCATTTTTTGGACCAGCCGCTCCTTGATGCGCTTTTTGGACCCGCTAGGCCCAGACGTGCCAATGGGGCCCGCTTATTAGGCCGCCGCTCGTGATTATAATTCTGGCAAAGCAGTAACGTCGAAAGTAACACATCTCTTAACGTCGCAGAAATGAAAGGGCCGTTGCTCGTAAATGGGCATTGTCTTCATCAAAAGTAGCGCACTTCATGACACTAGCGACCTCTACTACGCGGATCGCTCTCACAAAGTTTTGTGGTACACCGCGGTTACGGGTACCCTCATCCTACCTCCACCTTGCCATTCCCTCAGTGTACTGAGATCAGCAGCGAAACTGCAGCTAAGTTATGATGAAGTGATATGCGGCGGAGATTTTCACGAGTGGTATGTGTTTTGGTTATTTAGGAGTGATGTGTGGCGCAGTTATTTATGAGTTGCACGTGGCGGAGTTATTCAAAAGTGATATATTTGTGTGAGGAGGGTTATTTAGGAGTGGTATGTAGTCGAGGCCTTTTGAAGTGATACGCGGCAAAGTTCTTTTAGAGTGTGATGCAGCTGAACTTTTTACCACTAAAATATGGTGGAGTCGTTTAGCAGTGCCATCTGGCGGAGTTATTTGGGAATGATACATGGCTGTGTTGTTCATGAGTGATATGAGCTAGATTGTGTACATTATGTTGCGAAGTTATTTAGGAATTATATGCAACGAAATTTAAGACGAGCGATATGTGGTAGTCTTATTGCGAAATGGATCTAAATAACTAACTTCAAAACAGTTAAGAGGGGCTTTGGCTGTTAGTGGCTCTCAGCAACACTTTCCCCGTTCTACAGCACGAAAATGTGTGAGCAATTGTATTCTGTGTGTACTAAAAAGAGATGGGAGTCACATGTGCTGGAGGGCAGTATCGTATTTTTTCTACAATGAAAATAACTTTAATTTACCCGAATGCAACTGGGTGCCAAGCGCATTTCCTTTCGTTGAAGGTTGAAACATCAGTAGAAATTCCCCCGTTTCAGATATGTTAGTGAGATAAATTATAGGCGATGCACTTCGATATTTAGAGTTTAAAGGTATTTAGAGTTCCAGCTAGACTTTTGGGTTTGTGCGCCCTTTGTCAAGTAGTTTTGTGGTGATGGAGTGGTGGCGGGGTGTTGGGGTGGAGATCTGCATGGTGTTGGAGTGAGGGCTTGATGTTGGAGTTAAACCCATGGTGTTGGAGTAGGGGCGTGGTGTTGGAGTAATGGCGTGGTGTTGGAGTGGTGACGTGGTGTTGGAGTGGTGACGTGGTGTTGGAGTGGTGGCGTGGTGTTGGAGTGAAGGCTTGATGTTGGAGTTAAACCTGGTGTTGGAGTGGTGATCTGGTGTTGGAGTGGTGGCGTGGTGTTGGAGTAGTGGCGTGTTGTTGGAGTTGTGGCGTGGTATTGGAGTGGCATAGGAGTGTTTGGAACTCCAGCTGTTTAAACGTCAAAAAACAAGATAAGGTGTTAAAAGCCAAACTCTCTATCCCTTCCAAACCTCTGCGAGATGCAGTCTAAAAGAACAGGAACCTGAATAGTTTCTCATTTTGTTACCAATATTTTTCCAGTGAACTGATGTCATAGTAGAAGATAATGAACACAACACAATGCTGCGTATATTTACACAACATAGTGTACTGTTTTACACACTCGAGATTACCACGCTTCTGCTTGCACTCATCCGCGTTATATTTGCACTGCTGGGGTGCAGGTCACCAGCACTCACTGCAACAGCAAGCACTCCTCACCTCTGATGCTTCAGAGAACCTGAAAGCATCAAAGATGACATGAGCGAACGTAAACTATTTTACTTTTAGTGAAAATTTTGCTGCGCCGTGTCGGACTATTTGGTGTGGAACGCTGTCCCCGCAGTGGTCTGTGTGCCTGCGACATGATGCACCTGTGCACAAATTTACTGCCGTCAACGGCATTCTCAGAGACAAAAAAATACTAATTTCCGTCGCAATGACGCTACATTCCGCGAGACAAGCGTTCTTCAATTCCCACGATAATTGCAGTCCACGAGAAAACGAATGACGACGATGCTACGGTTCATGACGCCAAAGTTCTTTAGTTGCAACATTACAACATTCCCAGATATCAATATTATTTCAGCTGCATTGATAAAATGACTCCAAATTTGAGACTAAAACCTTCCGATGCGAGTTCTGCACCTAAGCTATGTTTGCTTGACAAATACTGCGACGGCTGTCGTTGGCAAGGTGCGGGAGACGCAGACAATTTATGCAATATTAAACTCTGATGAGCGCTGCCTTCAAATTGCTGAGCTCCACGTCAATGAATTTCTTACCTCAGCGCGAGCGAATTAACTAAGTTTTGAAAATGATCCCACAATTTTGGTAGAGCGGCTGCAATGCGTTGAATCACTACTTTTATCATGAAAGGTTTGATGATAAATGCTGTGTTTACAGCAAATATATGCCACGCTTGAGTTTATTTGAACAGGAAAAATCTCATCCTCAAGCGATGAAGAGCATCTTTACTCAGCTGCACACACAGATGCAATCCCAGAGATGCCTCCAGTCCTCCTGAATTTGAGCTCCCATGCTCTTAGAGTGCACGTGCGACGGCTTTCGTTAACTGCTATGCCACTTAACGACAGATGTTGCTTGTTTACTGGCTTTATTTGCTACTGATTCAAACCAACATCCACACCCAATTGAGTTGGCTAACAAAGAAGATCTCAAGAAGAAGTACGGAATCAGTTTTTCTCTTACTTCGCATGAACCTTCACGGAATTGGGCCTCGACGCAGTAATCCTTCTTTGCATAGTAATTGTCTTCTGTTATACGGATTGGCCAAATTTTGCAATGAACGATCAGGAAATCTCCCACCGATGAGCAAAAGTATACAAATCGATTGTTCACTTCCCTCATTGGATATCGCGGATATGATGCACCATGCCAGGATGTCATGATGCGACGATGCCTTGATACCACGACCATGATGTTACGATGTCATGAAGCATGCCCTAATATCATGATGCCATGAAGCCGCGAACTTGGCCATGCACATTGAAGAAAGTGAGATAGGCTCCAAACTTTGCTCAGAAAATGCAACCCGAATTCTGAATTTCTGAATAAAATCAGCTCATTAGAAATTAATTTTTGAGCTAATTCTGGCTGACCAGTTCTATAATTTTTTTTAATTCAACGTCCTCTTTTTCAAGGCGTGTCTAACGGCAGCTTCAATTGATGGTTTTCTCGTAGGTTTTCATCGTTAAACTGTGTTGAGTTTTTATACCTTTATCTGAGGGTTGAAATGGCTCCGTTCTTTCTCTCACTCACTCACCCTGCAGCTCTGCAGCACAATAGATCTTTCCCTTACTGGCTGTTCCTGCAGCTCTGCAACACAATAAATCTTTCCCTCATGTTCTGACCCTGTAGCTCTGCAACACAATAAATCTTTCCCTCATGTTCTGACCCAGTAGCTCTACAACACAAAAAATCTTTCCCCAATGTTCTGACTCTGTAGCTCTGCAACACAATAAATCTTTTCCTAATGTTCTGACGCTGTAGCTCTGCAACACAATAAATCTTTCCCTCATGTTCCGACCCTGTAGCTCTGCAACATAATAAATCTTTCCCTCATGTTCTGACCCAGTAGCTCTGCAACACAATAAATCTTTCCCGCATGTTCTGACTCTGTAGCTCTGCAACACAATAAATCTTTCCCGCATTTTCAGTCTCTGTAGCTCTGCAAAACAAAAAAAAATCTTCACTCACAAACTGTCCCTACAGCTCCGCCTTGCAGCCCTACAAATTGGACTACTGACATCCCCAGGCCTACGACAGAGTGTGCTGCTGCCCCCAGTCCCCCAGACGAGAAAACTGCGCAGATGTGTGCAGTCGTAAGGTATCCATTGGAGGGCAGTCCCTGCAGCGCTGAGTGGGCCGCTTATCTGGCGCGGGCAGGCGAGGCCGGCACTTGGGAGCGTGCAGCTGGGGCTGCGCTGGAATGTGTGGCGCCGCCCGCCCCTCCAGTGATGTCCTCAACTCCTGCGAGTCTGTAAACAGTCACCTCTCACCGATAAATTTGAAGACTCAATGACATCACATCATAAAAATAAATGCTAAATTAAACACGCGTTTTTTAATACTAGTTTCTGTAAAAATTTTCAGCCCCCCGGGCTGAAATTGTCGACAAACAACTGCGCACTAAAACTGTTCGCTTCCGAAGACCAGTCTTGAAATCATGGTTTTAAAGAACTTCATTCTGTTAGCTTGTTGAAAAGTATTTTATCATTGTACTGGTTGAACTCTACTAGAAGTGTTTTAAAGTTTCCTACTCGAATGAAGCTAGCATGGAGGCCTTTTTGCTCAGTCACATCTTAATTAACTCTCCTCTGTTATGTGTTTCACACCAGTTTTGAGGAGCGATGACACACTTTGTTCTCCATTTCTGTAGAGTAATGGGGTTTTTATCGCTCAAATATTCTCATGGACTCGCTGTTCCTCACACAAGCTCGTCAGTTGTGTGAGGAACATCAGCAGGCCCTGCTGAGAGACTAACTACAGGTTTGCGGGTTTCATTGAAAACAGAGAGCCCAAGCTCACGTACTGCGATTTAATTATAGTTACTTTTATATCATTGAAAGAAATGCTCACTTGAGGTGTTAAAAATATGCCTTATGAAATGTAAGGGAATTGCGTTCACGAATGATTTAAAAATGACAACCATACTGTGTTGGAAATATTTAGAATTGACTTCGTGCTTCCACTCGTGTATGAAAGTCTTGGCAGTAGCCTAGATATAACTGAAATGTGTGGAGCACAAATTCATAACACATCAGTGATCTGATCATGCAAATCCACAAACTTGATTGAAGCAAGTGTAATGAACGGCTAGTTAAAATTACAGTCCTCGATGAAATCTCACGACGTGAGCGCTTTCTTTCAAAAGTATATAATTATTATTATTGAAATGAATCAAAACGATCAACATCTACACTGACTTTTATGCTGTATTATTTCAGTGTTTGCATAAAATATTCAGTACAACAAAAAATCTGCTAGAAACTCTCTCATCGAAACACACGAACAATGATTCAAGGAACCATCGCCCTGCCAAGCAAGCAAACGACGCTAGCCGCTGGGAGCAGCGAATTACATTAAGTTCGGAACAAACTGAAGAGAAAATATCGCGTCCGCCGGAACTACTGTAGAAGAAATTATTGTTATTTAAAAGTTGTTCTTACATGTGCAAAAAAGTTCATTGTCGCACTCGTAAACTCACTAAAATCCTTGGGAATTATGCAGAAATGTGCAGACATTTGCCCCATAGATGGGCTCTGGCATGCTTGCTGAAACTACGAGCATTGCTGCAACAACACATACAGACACAGCGCGGTGTGTCATACAGCAGCACCTGCAGACACAGCACTGTGTGTCATACAGCAGCACCTGCAGACACAGCACTGTGTGTCATACAGCAGCACCTGCAGACACAGCACGGTGTGTCATACAGCAGCACCTGCAGACACAGCACTGTGTGTCATACAGCAGCACCTGCAGACACAGCACTGTGTGTCATACAGCAGCACCTGCAGACACAGCACGGTGTGTCATACATGTAGCAGCACCTGTAAACACAGCACGGTGTGTCATATACAGCAGCACCTGCAGACACAGCACTGTGTGTCATACAGCAGCACCTGCAGACACAGCACTGTGTGTCACACAGCAGCACCTGCAGACACAGCACTGTGTGTCATACAGCAGCACCTGCAGACACAGCACTGTGTGTCATACAGCAGCACCTGCAGACACAGCACGGTGTGTCACACAGCAGCACCTGCAGACACAGCACTGTGTGTCATACAGCAGCACCTGCAGACACAGCACTGTGTGTCACACAGCAGCACCTGCAGACACAGCACTGTGTGTCATACAGCAGCACCTGCAGACACAGCACGGTGTGTCATACAGCAGCACCTGCAAAGATAGCATGATACAGTTGTCACAAAACCATCATGAGAGCTGCCTCCAGCTCGCCCCATCAGCCCAACACATCCCCGGTGTTCACTCCTGATACTTCAACAAACACACGAAAAAGCTACCGCTGAGTTGGAACTGCAGCTCACAATAAAGATCAAATTATTCGATTGCACACCGATGTGCGAATTTTTCGTTCACTCGAACAATTGTACGTTATGCAACGATTTATGTAATTACGAGCTTACATTTTTTGCAATGTTCGTAACCCTTTACAGTATTCTTTCAGTAAAATATAGTTGAAATCTTCAGCAAAGAGTATTACATTGTGATGCTACGCGTGATCTATATTATTTTCACGTTAATAAACCTATGGGGGGAAAATGAACTCAGTATTATGAGCCAGAGCTAGAATTATTGACTTTCTCTAATCGCTATTGCTGCCATCGACGTAGTCATTGTTAGTTCCATAATTTGTTCTGAAGTTTAAACTGTCAGACAGCAATAAGAGTGCCTGTCCCCGGAAGAAAATCGAAATCTCACTATCGCTCGGAACAACACCGCGTCGTGAGGTTAGTGTCAACCAAAAAATTTTGTTGAAGAGTATCTCTCATAACGTGTGTATGCAGAAAAAATATCAACGTGAGTATTCGCGTAACGCAGCGATACTCAATTAGGTGTAGATAAAAATATCAACATGAGGATTCGCGTAACGCAGCGATACTCAATTAGGTGTAGAAAAAAATATCAACGTGAATATTCGCGTAACGCAGCGATACACAATTAGGAACAGATCAAATGGTGACCACGACGGACGCCTCTTTGCAAACCATGTCATGTTGCTGCTTTGTTCGGCGAAAAAAATACTTACGGGACTCGTAGGTGTTATAAAGTGATGAAACAGAAACTGAGCGTTAGGAACATCATGATGTGAAGATAACCATGCTCAAGAAGCTTGAGGATTTCGTACAAGAAAACACAGCGCCAACGCAAGGGTCAAACATAGAAGTACTTCAAATAAATTTTGGGCTGTTTTATTTGTTGTGAAACTGGAAATTAATATGGCGTGAAGACTGAGTCAAGTTAATTATAGGATTATGGGGTAAAAATATTGAAATTCACTTTCATGGAAACTTATAACGTTGAACATACTTCCTTATCAGTAGCTGCATAGTTTGAAAAAATGAGAATAACACTTCTGCGATGACCTTTGGTGAGTTATGATTCCATTCATTTGTAAATGCATGGCAAAATTAAAACTCCGAATTAATTATAGTATCTACTCCAAAACTTTTAGGAATTAGAAAGAGTACCGATGAAAGAGTTGAAGAAAAAACAGCGAAACTTATCCGAATAGCTTTTAGATTTAACAGAAATGATTGCTGTCAATTGTAAGGATAAAATGTCACACCGTGACCAGTGATATAGTGAGAACATATTTAATTTTCCCTCCTTTATAAGATTGATGTCAGATTGTCTCCGGTTTAAGTTTCTTTCTTATTAGCATTACATGTTCTACATTTGTTTACGTACTTGATAACATACAATAGGTTAGGCATCTTTGAGCTCTTAATTCTAAAAAATGGTAACAAATCCTAGATATTGGTGGAAGCAGGAATAGTGTCAGCTAATTGTATTTAACTTTCCTCAATTTCAATTATATGGTAACACCCCTAATTTCCATCCTTTGTCTACCAATTGAATCACATTACCTCATCGGTGAATTTTCGGTTTATTGAACTCATCTGATCTTACAGACCTCCTCAGGTTGAAAACCATCAGGTTCTCCAAATAAACCCTCTCAGCCAGCCCCGCACCCCCACCCTTGCCCCACGTATCTGCAAGGCGTGCCTAACCCGCTGTAAAGTGACTCTGTATACTCTGGATAATTAGGACTTTTGCCACCAAAACTATTGTTTCGTTTCGTTCGTCGCTGACGCTCATCGGATGCAGACAACCTCCAACAATGTTATTCCTACGAAGGAAGCTTCGAGCCGACCACTCGTCTCTGGCACTGAGCGACTTGGTGCGGCAGGGCCGTGTTGCAAGTTGGGAGGTCCGGCTATAGCTGTCAGGCAAGCTGGGATAAATCTCGGGTTCGTTTGGTGCGCGTTCACGCAGGCTGTATTTTAGGCACAAAACCTCCTTATTGTCTAGGGTAGGCTTGGCATGGGAGGCATTAATGACGCTGCCTGATTGTTATCACGGCGCTCTTATTGGGAGTCCAGAGACTTGCTGAAAAGAGGACACGGGGATAACACGGCGTGCGGCATGGGCCGGAGGCAACTGGATGATGACAACATATCACCCTCTCCAAGTGGCGCTTGGGTCAACAGTGAACAATTGTGCCTGCATTTCCCCTTCACTGATTCCCTTCAATGGCCCGCGCCGAGCTACTAAATAGCCCCAGCCTGCTATTCAACCACTCGAAGAAGAGCGCTACTTAATTATAAGTGTGTAAATAAATAAGACAAGAGCTCTAATAAATAAAAACACTTGCAGTGGGTACGTTTTTTGAAAGCATTTAAATATAGAAATAAAATTCTTAGACAACAAAATAACCTTAGCGAGTGAACAACTTTTGCAGGCAGAACTGGAGCATTTAGAGCAGATGCTTTAACACGTTAACTGCGATGGGTTAAACTGAAGTTCTATATTCAACTCAAATTTAAAGTCAATTGTGGCAATCAACTTTGAAAACAGCAAACATTAACTGGATCGGGCCTTCATGTAGCTTTTATTAAGTATTAATAAAAAATGAGTTAGTGACTGCAGGTGGATCAGCAGCACTATGAAAATCACCTAAGTGATCACCGGTGGGTTACTTTGCAGGAAATGTGTTAAGATGTCCCTTAGGTCAAAACGAATAAATAAAATAAAGAATTGCAAGCAATTAGTTAACGATGCCACATCAACAAAAGTAGTGACGTCAAACGAAATCATATGTCGCTATTATTTAATGAGTAAAGTTTTAGAAGGTTTAAAAAGCAATGCGACTTAAAATAAAGTCTCTAATATTAACAATCTAAGAAGAATGACCTTAAATTCTTCCATGCAATTTTATCCATGATTGCATCAAAGTGACAGAGTTGTTAGAACAACTAATTCAAGAAAACATTTCAATTAACCACAATAACAGCAATAACTAAAACGGAAATGAATTTCTCGTGAGTCTTCGAAATAATTTCAAATCAGCGCATGCTTGGATCATTGAGAGAGCGCCAACCGGGTGCAAAGTTTTCCAGTCTGTGAGACGCTGTCCTCCACTCCAGTCAGCAGCTGCGCCGCAATGCCTTCACTCCACTCCAGTCAGCAGCTGCGCCGCTATGTCTTCACTCCACTACAGTCAGCAGCTGCGCCGCTATGCCTTCACTCCACTACAGTCAGCAGCTGCGCCGCTATGCCTTCACTCCACTACAGTCAGCAGCTGCGCCGCTATGTCTTCACTCCACTACAGTTAGCAGCTGCGCCGCAATGCCTTCACTCCACTACAGTCAGCAGCTGCGCCGCTATGCCTTCACTCCACTACAGTCAGCAGCTGCGCCGCTATGCCTTCACTCCACTACAGTCAGCAGCTGCGCCGCTATGCCTTCACTCCACTCCAGTCAGCAGCTGCGCCGCTATGCCTTCACTCCACTACAGTCAGCAGCTGCGCCGCTATGTCTTCACTCCACTACAGTCAGCAGCTGCGCCGCTATGCCTTCACTCTACTCTGGTCAGCAGCTGCACTGCTATGCCTTCACTCCACTCCAGTCAGCAGCTGCACCGCTATGCTTTCACTCTACTCCAGTCAGCAGCTGCACCGCTATGCCTTCACTCTACTCTGGTCAGCAGCTGCGCCGCTATGCCTTCACTCAACTCCAGGCAGCAGCTGCGCCGCTATGCTTTCACTCTACTCCAGTCAGCAGCTGCGCCGCTATGCCTTCACTCTACTCTGGTCAGCAGCTGCCCAGCTTTGCCTTCGCTCTACTTCAGTCAGCAGCTGCCCCGCTTTGCCTTCACTCTACTCTGGTCAGCAGCTGCGCCGCTATGCCTTCACTCTACTCCAGTCAGCAGCTGCCCCGCTTTGCGCCTTCACTCTACTTTGGTCAGCAGCTGCTCCGCTCTCGTTCAGCACACACACTAGCGTGTAGTGATCGCGCCAACCAGCGTGTGCTGCAGGCCACACACTCACACGCGCACCGACATGTAGCGGCCACGTCAGACTACAGGCATCCCGCTGGCGCACAACCCAGGAATGTCCCTAGAAAGCCCGAAGAAGATGTTCTAGGCCCTTATCAGATTAATGAGAAGTGCGTTGTACGATAAATGTATTGGAGCCATATTTATTGCTGCAGCAAGTGGCGTGTTGGACCGCGATGGATGCAGCAGATGAGGATGAATGACTTACTCATGTATGCATTTTCTCCTGTTAAAATAGTACGACTAAATGAGTCAACTCGGCCAATGAAGCCCACATGCATGGTCGCCAGTGTAGTCGCTAATGTACGAGCAGTTCGTGGTGCTGTATCTTGTTTTCGTCGAGAGCAGACATTTTATTTTAAGATTGTTCTTCTATTTTATCTACTCTTATTTAAGTATACAACAGACGCACCAGTTAAATCATGGTGGTGTAAGAACTAATTAAATAGGAGATGTTCATCGCCGCATGACGACGTGAGCTTGAGTAAGGTTCAACTCTTTGATGCCACTCTGAATAGCAGCGTATGCCTATCGTAATTTGTGCACTATTTTATCATACAAGCGATACTTGTCAGCGTGTAGTAGCATGAGATTAACATATGAGTTCTTTTGCTCCGTCCGTACCTCTCCCCTAATCTCTCCCACTTAACAGCAAAACGATTTTTATTCAACTTTCATGAATGCCGGCAGGTGCGTACGCTCAAAATCAAAGCTGCTGCTGCTGGTAGATGTTAGCAGTTACTTTCGTAGAGCTACAGCCTGCGGCTTCATGAACCGACTCATTTGCGTCAAGGATTTTTACTGGTCTAGTCAGATGAGCGTGAGGGTGACCTACCGAGCTCCCTGTTAGTGCCATCATTTATAATACGACAAAAGTAGACGGTCGTCGTAGACCAGTGCATTAACAAATTATCCCCAAAACGCTACAGTTTTATAGATCACTTACTTGTATTAAAGTGTTGTGAAATTGCGTACAAGAAGTCTTCAGGATCGACCAACACCACACGCAGCAAGTTTTCATGCTGGAACGGCAATGATCAGTAAATTCAAATTACTGTCTATCATGAAATTCTCTAGTAGACTAACATCATCAGAGCCAAGAAATTTTTCTCTTCCGTGTTGGAATTGAGCGCTTTAGTTTGTAACCTAAGTATGCGGTGTAGGTAACTATTGAATGAGCTGCTTGTCGGTCCCGCTCCTCAGCAGCTGTGCTCAATGATGGGATCTATTCCATAAGAAATGTGTTCAGTTTAAGCTAGAAAGAATCCTCTACCTGCATACCTGTACTCTCAGCAATTATTACACTCTACCGAACAGTTATTGCACTCCGCTCAATTATTTCTGCACTCCGCTTAAGAATCACTGCTCACTCCACTGAGCAATTATCTCACTCCGCTGAGCATAGAACACATAGACAGATTCCGAGAGACAGGCAGTATAAGTTGGCACAGACAGCAATTCCCGAACAGGTTACGATTGATGGCGGCAGTAGCGGGTGTTGGAGAACAGTACCGATGGTTTGAGAGAGTGGATTTCGTGAGGCAAGTGCCACAGCTGCCATGGATGGTTGCCCTCAAGAGTCCGTGTGATGGCCTGGGATGAGACGATATTCCATGGGGTGCGAAAAAAGTTTAGGAAAATAATAAGAAGATGGCATTTTTAGGGGGTACGAGATTCCAATGAAATTGCTTTAGGGGTGCGGGGCGAAAAAAGGTAAATGTTCGGAATCCGTGATCTAGATTGTGAGGAGGGTGTCCAACGTGAGGTTGTGGGAAGGAGTTTGCACGTGTACGCACTCTCCTCGCTGGCAGATCCCTGTAAAGCACGTAGGAGACACTCACGAGGCACTGCCGCCAGGGCCAGATGGCGGGGCCCTCACATGGTCGCCGCATTCGGGCGGCCTTTGCTGCGTTGCCCAGAGGCAGGCTGTCATTTGTTGGTTCCATGAAAGCCTAGCACTCATATCCGAAATATCTGCTGCTGCCTCAATCTTGCTTTGTTAAGCCCACTAACGGATGAGAGCGCCGATGAGCTCGTCTCCCCTTTGCTGCTCGTGTTGCTAGTGCTCCAAGCGTCGGAGTACGGATGTGCTGTACAACAAAGACTGGGTCACTGTTACAGGTGGGGGTGTCCGCGCTCGTCGCCCCACTTCACACTCTTGCCTCGACAAGACGCTGACGCTAAAATGTTACTCATGCCATCGAGTTCCCTTGCCACTGCAGGGCTTCTTGTGCTATTGAAACAAGAGGAAGGAGGACAAAGGGAGCTAGGATCTTCAGCCCAGACGAGCGGTGAGGCCTCTGGATGAGGTGCTGTACCTGAAGCCTCACTTGAATCACTTCATTTAAGCTGACGTAGCTTCCTGCTTCTTTTTGCTCAGTTTTTCTGCTCGTCACGCTTACTGCGAGCGCTTCACAGAGTGCAACAAAGGAAAAGAAGGATGACAACTTCGGGAAGATAGCGCTGACGGCTACGTGCAGCGCTGTGTTGAGGAGGGTGGTGTTCACCCTAGGGTAATGGTGTCTTTCTCGAGTATTGATAAAGGGGAGCGCACACACAAGTCAACATCAGGAAATCAGCGCTGGAAATAGCATGAAATATTGATTACGACGACCTCAAGAGTTGACTTCTGAGTTGTCGTGAAAACCACACAAAATAAAAAAGTAGATCTGATAATTGAAAGGTTTTTGTGAGGTCAGGCTCATGCTTTGTAATTCGTCTGAGCGAAGTGAGTTGTTTAATTTCAATTAGGTTGAGCTCGTGCACCTGACAAGCTCGACTCAGGAGATGCCCTGCGCTTGCAGCCTTGTCGCCGCGGCCACACGGAGCAGCCACTCGACCTGAGCGGAACAGCAGCGCTGCACCTCAGAACAACCCCACATGGTCGAGCGGCAGGCCACCGCGGCGTGTTCTCCTTGCCCTGTCGGCAGCTGCAAGGCCTCGCTGTGGACTTCTTCGTCAGGAGGTAGCGGTGTTGGTCAGGAGGTAGCGGTGTTGGTCAGGAGGTAGCGGTGATGGTCAGGAGGTAGCGGTGTTGGTCAGGAGGTAGCGGTGTTGGTCAGGAGGTAGCGGTGTTGGTCAGGAAGTAGCGGTGTTGGTCAGGAGGTAACGGTGTTGGTCAGGAGGTAGCGTTGTTGACCAAAAAAAAGCTGTGTTGGTCATGGAGTGGAGTTTGTTAAAAGATCTACACAAAACATATCCCGAACAATGAGCAGATGAATGGACCAAAATATTTCATTGAACATGGAATTAAGCATTCCATTCACTGATCTTGAAAATCCCGATCGCCCACAACTTCCTACGTTTTCGAATGACTCATGACCGACGGAAAAATACTGAGGCGTTTTCGTCAATTCTGGCGGGTTTGATGGTAGAAACACAGCAGCCTAGGGAAGGTTTGCACGATATGCCCTTCATGCCGCAGTGAGACGACGAGATGCAACAGTCCAAGGCTCAGGATCCGCTCAACATGGAGGCCGCTCCTCCTTCCACAGAGCGAAAAAGGTGTCCAACAGGTCATGCGGAAATTGGATAAAAGTTTGTTATAAAATAGCTTTGAAAATTTTTCACACTAGCTTGAAATGATACTGTCTGGCTCAACTCATATTCAAAAGAGGATAGGGAAATGAAGAATCGTGTGCGGGGAAAAAGAAAAAGACATGCGACAATACAGGAAAAAGGATAGGACATGCAACAATTCAGCGAATGAAAATAGACCAGACAGCAAACCAGGGTTAGACGGAGATGTGAAATAAACAGATGCTGTAAGACAGATGCTGTAAAAGATCGAGTAGAAGTAAGTCAAACTGACCGAGACTAATAACACTCAACTAAAAAGAATACCCTCGGAGGTCTTTGCGAGTATTTGGTGCTTCGTACACACGCATCAAATATCCTGCGGCTGCCCTGTCCTCTGATGAAGAACTCGAGACGCCGACGCGTTACCAGGCCTGGCACAGGCAAGAAGCTTTGCACTCCTGAAGAGTCGAGAGAATTATAAGTGAATTTTTGAGCGCAGAACCCGGCCCGCTGCTGAAGCTGCCTGAGCTGCATAACTGCGTTATAACTCTGTATCGCCAGCCATATCTAATCTGGAAACGTTGCTGAGTTGACTTGCCACATGTGACAATACACTTGCTGACCACGCGATAATTTCAGGCCCGTACACAATCAGGAAATAAATAGACTCGTTCTCTGGGAGACGCGAGATCATCTCGTGTGACCGTCCCTTGTTTAGAGCTCCAGGAAATAGGAAGTGTTGCACCGTCCCTGCTCTGGTGGTTGTGTGCACCCATACACTGTCACTGTTCATAATTTCTTCTTCTATCATTAATTTACGTTTAAAAAATTATATGATGCATCCCATTTTCGAGCACAAGTATTTCTACAATTTTCAATCCAAATCCTTGTTCTTCAGGGCACTTCATATGAAGTATTCTTTCCTAAAAATAACAACCGATGGAAATGATCTTTTTAGCTAAGATTAGAAGGCAGCTTGACGACTGGTAAGTATGTTTACTGTCTTGTGCAGGGGATGTGCGAGCTGAAAAGAGGTCCTCTCACTGTCACCTGGGGACGCTCTGTACGACTACTCCACCCACTGCATACACAGGCCTCACGAATAAATCATAGTTGAAAACACAGAGAGCGGACCGCAACAGGGTCCCTCAGCTTGTTGATGTGCAGACGTGCACCCAGGCACAATTTCCGGCCGGCCGCACTCGCTGCTCATGTTGCCTGCCACCACACCGCAAGTAAACACATGACGGAGTGAGTTCATTAAAGTGCTGCGTGGCATCACTCTGGCGCACGCATGCAGAGTGCGTTAGGTAGCTCAGACCACCTAGCATGGAGCAATCCTGCAGCCATTAGGTGTCACGTGCGCTATCGCGGCCGTGAGCTCGACACCAGCTCGCTGAGCCGAGATGAGCAGGAGTGTGCAGCGACGCTACGCGATTTGCGGCCGGCGCGCTAGGCGAGGTAGGCGCAAGTCCGCCAGCCGCGGCCGCTGCCCGCAACTTGGGTGGTCCGGCCGTCGCTGACGCGGGACACGCTGGTAATCGGGCGCCCCGCTGTGGGGGACGGGGGCTGCGGGCGGGGGGTGCGGTGCTGGAGGGGAGCGGAAGGTAGTTAACATTGGAGGAGATCGTGCAGCGTTGTAGTCATCGGGGGGAAAGTTGGGAGCGAGAGGAGGGTACGGGTGAGAGGGAGCAGGTAGGGGACAGTGGGAACACGGAGAGAAAGTGAGGAGGTTGCAACGACATGGGGAAAATAGGGACGAAGGCGTTGCGGTTGGGGAACGCTGAACTTAGGATAGAGGGAGCAGCGGAAAGAGGGAGAGAGGGTATAGCTGGCGGAGGGAAACGGTGGGCACGCCAGAAGAGAGGTGCTGCCATTGATGGAGAGGAAGATTGTATGGAGAGGGGAGGGTGGAGATGGAATGAAGATTTCTAAGGATTGTGAGAGTTGGGAATTGGAGGGCAGATGTGAGCGTCAGATATAATGATTGAATGGCATCAGCATTGTGTATTTCTGTGAGGGCGAACTGAGTTTGTGTAGTTTTCGTCATCGCAATGTGAACTTTTCAATAATACCTAATACAATGATGCACAACAAAAATCTAATTTCACAATACAAGATCAAAATTTGTATTTGAGAGATGACTGATTGGTTTTAGGCAGGAAATAAATCCTAGAAATGACGTGGAAACAAAGTTTGCGACGAGTTGAACACGGCAAAAATATAACGGCGTATTCAAATGCAAGAGTCAGTTAGGCACGCAGCTGAAGACGTCGGAGCGGCGGTCAGCGCTGAGCTGCATCTCGTGCGCTGATGTCAGCTTAGGGCCTCAGCGCCTGGCCTCAGCTCCTGGCCTCAGCGCCTGGCCTCAGCGCCTGACCTCAGCGCCTGGCCTAAGCGCCTGGCCTAAACGCCTGGCCTAAGCACCTGGCCTCAGCGGCTGGCCTAAGTGCCTGGCCTAAACGCCTGGCCTAAGCACCTGGCCTCAGCGGCTGGCCTCAGCGCCTGGTCTCAGCGCCTGGCCTCAGCGCCTGGCCTCAGTGCCTGGCCTCAGCGCCTGGCCTCAGCGCCTGGCTTCAGCGCCAGCTGCATGTGCTCGCCAGCTGAATTGTGCATAATATTGTGCGCGTCAGCTGTATTGTGCATAATATTGTGCCCGCCAGCTGTATTGTGTATAATATTGTGCACGCCAGCTGTATTGTGCATAATATTGTGCCCGCCAGCTGTATTGTGCATAATATTGTGCCCGCCAGCTGTATTGAGCATAATATTGTGCCCGCCAGCTGTATTGTGCATAATATTGTGCCCGCCAGCTGTATTGTGCATAATATTGTGCCCGCCAGCTGTTCGCGAGAAGTGCGGGTAACGGAAGAGTACGAGCACGGCAGGTGTGTACTAGAATTTCGTGCTGCAGCGTTGCATCACCGCACAGAAGCTTGAGCATTTTTCCCGACCTGTCAAATCAAATTATTGATTAAACCAGCCGGTAGTTGTTCCGTTGCTTCCATTCAAGTTTTTTAGCGCGTCAACTTTACGGTCAAAAAAGCTTAGTAGCTCGCTGCACGTCATTCGCTAATGCAATCCGCATTCACTGCAAACGTGAAAGTAACGAAATTTACTATTAGTAACACGGCTATTTAAGTGACATAACGGAGCTGTCCACCGCTATACTTTGAATGAGGGCAAAACTCTCATGGGCGACGAAAAGGGCAAACAGCAACAGGATGCTCATTTTCATCATTATGAGTTGCGACTAAAGTGATGCCACTTTTGGTTGATATAGAAATGTTACGATAACATAACACTCGTAGGATCGCGTTACCTCACCCGAACGCACGATGTGCGTACGGGCGCGTGGTTGACGTAGGGGACGCATGACAGAGGCACCGTTCGTGCACTCTGGGCTGCCACATAATGACGCTCGTACTCGTAGCCCAGTGAAGCATCACGTACTTAATTGGCGTTAATGGAGTAGGCAGGAGAGCATATCGCCGGGGTAAGTGATGGATCTAAAAACCGGCCTGGCATTCATTAGTCAGAGTGCTTGACAGAAGCACAGCGTGGCTCCCAGAGCCTTTGTTTCGCGCCATGGTGTTACTGCGCCCCTCTGTACTGGGCAGTGGTGATGTTACTGCAACCCTCTGTACTGGGCAGTGGTGGTGTTACTGCACCTTCTAATAGCACTCAGGTTTAGACCAGCGGTATATACTGCGTAAAAGATGCAGAGGATTACGAAGGTCTTCTACCAACGCTGAGTTCGAGAACATAGGCGCTTGAATAGCGTGCTCCGTCTCCTGACCAAAGGAACACCGCAGTACACCACAGAGGCGTGATGCAGCGAGTTAATGTTCGCAAAGTCTCTGGTGACTTTCGAAATCAGAGGTTTAGTAGGAGGTAGTTAACTGCTAGTCAGAGGCCTTCATCTTCTAAACTGTGAGAAAATGATAAAAATGTCGTTGCAGACACTAACTTATAATTAAATTCAGCACAGTGGCAATTTAGAGGTTCCACCCAGAGTATCGGTTTGCAAGTGTGGCTGCTTCTGGAGTGTATGAATGTTCTTTTTCTAATGGAGGGTTTCTAATTTAAAGGCAAAAGCAGCTTGTCCTATGGTGTCATATAGCGCGGGATAACCCTTCTTCAGACGTGCAGGCCTTCAGAGCGTGCATCATGTCGACGACAGCATTTCGCCATCGCTACGGGATGCTGCCCTCAGCCAATCCTGTGGAATAGTTTGTTTGATGGCTGGTCGAAAATAAGCAATACTTTACTGTTACTTTGTGATTAAGCACAAGCTCGAATAAACTGACTTTATCCAGCGTGAATAAATAACCCAAAAACAAATATCCTAGAGTAAAATCTATATTTCGCTTTCGTAAACTCGAGTAAGATTCATTTGGCCTCTTGTCGCAGTAAATCCTAACTTGAACCCTGCCTTCCGTCTGACAGCACTTTCCTGGACGCTCGTGAGAGACCTTGCGTTGCCTGAGCTGGTGGTGGCACTGCGGGGACCGGCGACCTCCGACAGGTAAGTTGTCTTCTCAGTTCTGTTTAATGCACTATACAATGTATGTTCAAAACAGTTTTAGGGTTTTTGCCGATCTTCGAATTTTAAATGCTAAAATTCTTTATTTCAACAATAAGCCTGCTGTGTTGGAGGAACGAATTAAATTTTAACCCTTGCTTTTGTAAAGTAAATTTCATACATAATATCTATGATATGATCAGCGTAGGTCTGCACCTGTTTAGTTCATCACTGAAGTTACAATGACTTTGAAGTGACGGACTTGGTTGTTTTATTGCTCTTTTCTGTTTCTCCGGTGTGATTTTACGGGTAAAAAATTAATTTTAAATAAAAGGTGATTTGAAAATAATATACTATGTTTTATTTTTCTTGAATTTGATGAGGATCTGTTGACACGCTAAGTTTGCGCTATGATAGAGACTTTGCAAAAGAGCAATATTCTCATATAGCGTGCGTTTTCGTTACTAAGCAAACTTCAAAGTGTTATCGAATTATGTTTAAAAAATTGCTGGTGATGGTTGATGTATCTACGTACTTTTAAGCGATAAAAAACACTTCACAACGGTTGATAACCAAACCAGTCCGTTTTCAGGAGTTCATCCCAAAGTTCCTCTTGAGAACATGCAACATGGTTGACCAATTGGTCTCAAAAGGAATTTTAATGATAACAATTTCATTATTTACAACATTAAAGAGGTTTTTGAATAATCCTTTCAAAAATGCTGCCCACTTTGCATAATTGCAGGTGGCACGGCGTCGCGAGGGCGTGATGCAGAACTCTCTGCCCACGCCGCGCGCTGCTCGCGAGATATACTATGTTATTGACGTTAATGTATCAGCAGAGAGCCAAAATAATATTTTAAATGCAAACGGTAACTTAAGCACGCAATGTGTCAGTGTAGGGCGGGCAACGAAACCACTTCATTTATGGCAATGAATTTGCCGAGGAAATAATGGGAGCTACTTCACAATAATGGGAGGAGTGTGTGTCACACCCAGAATTTATATTCAATTACGCAGCTGCTAATGTTTTCCGAGTGATAAGGAGGGCATAATGAAGCGGGCGAGTGGTAGCGAGAAGGTCTTTATCAATAATTAGCGAGCTAGCAAGCGCTGTAAAAACTTGTCCCTCACGCCGCCGCAGCGCAGGGCCGTGGCGCGGTGTGGTGTGTGGCCTACTGTGTGTGCTGGGACGTGATCTGCAGCTGCACTCCGCGCCAACCTCCACTTTTTGAAAGATACTCGATGTGTGAGTGGAACACTCGGGCGAGTGGCACGCATTCTTGGCACAAAATGTGCGCCTATCAAAGCAAAGACAGTGAGCTACAGGCCGCTGATCCGAACTCGGTTACACAGGTTGCGACTGCGCTCTGCAGGTCCCATTTGTGGGGTTCGGCCCCCTTGAAAATCACTTTGTTTTCTACAACATGCGATTTGACACGCGTCGTTGTCGTTTTCAGGAGCTCTTCATCAGTTTAAACTTGTTCGTCTCAACGACGCATTTTACGAGTATAGATCCTGAGGCATGTGAGCCTTTGAAATTCTATCAACGTGCTTATGTGATCTGAGTAGATAATGAAAGAGGCCGCTTCGCATCTCGAGTGCTGATATCTTCATAAGGTGCGGGCTGTACGCTCACAATACGTTCAAATGACCAAGCAAACCACAGAAAAATTTTTAAATCTACATCACTGGGAATAAAGTCGGACTTGCGTAGAACTTAAATTTAGTGAAGTATGCAAGATGTTCAGATATTACGCAGGCACACAGAAAAGCATCATAAACATGCGTAATCGCAGGAACTCGATCATTAGAAATACAAAATTTACGCCAACATCCGAATTATTTATATCATGTGCTGTTGGCGAAAGAGTAATCAGGTGCGATATATTTTCGAGGACTTGCAATTTTCTACACCGTGTTAGTTTGATGAGACCACGCCGCTATGTCACGCAGAGATAGTTCTATAAAGTTGATAATTGTTTGCTTTGTGAAGCTCAAGTTCAAGAGTAGTGTCACCGGTAGCTTCTAACAATAACATTTTCCAAAATTTGCTGGATCTCAGCGTTTCATCTAGCCTGGTAGATGTGTGTGCTCATGCCGCAGAGTTAGTTCAACCATGCTTGCGCGTTTGTCTCACTTCACGTTTACATTTGCGCTTTTTTTACCTCCATAACAGTTCTTAGCTTGCTTTTTATGTGGCAGTTTTTATGAGCTATTCTTTAAATAGAAATGCTTTATTCGTTGATATGTCATCGTTATTTTCCCATATTTGTCATTAACTAATTAATTCCTGATTTTACTTCTTACATCCTCTTACTTTGTACTCTTTCATTTTCGCTCTTTCCCATCTCTTTCCTAAAGGTTCAGATCCCTCTTCGTGACCGCTTTCTCATTATTCTCTCAAGAGGGTACGAAAAGTTCCGTGACGATGAGCAGCAGCATCAATCGCCTAACTATAACGATCAGAAAAGTCATCAGTAAAAATAAAAATGCAAAAATGAAAACAGCTTATTTTTTAGACAAATGAAAGAGAGAAAAGCACGGAAAAATGTATTCCCGTTGTTGCGTAATCTAAGTTTGTTAATGCATGGAAATACAAGGTGAGAAAAAACTTAGAAATAGTGTGTTGAAAACACTATAATTAGTGCACACTTACATTGAAATAGAAACTTAGGAACATGCGATTTCAGGAATTGAAGTTGAAAGAAAAATTCGTAAATTTAAATAATTTTGTATCTATGACTATGAGGTCGATATTCGGACTATCTTTTCACTCCTACGTATCAACAAGTATACCAATCAGTGAGCTCGGAGAAAATAAAATATTTCATCACAGCGAAAATTTATGAAATTTTCTAGGCACAAAAGAATTCACAGATTGAGAAGCATTAAAATAATTGTTGTACACAGCTATACCAAACATCTGCAGCCTAATGGGAATAGTACGTGAAATTAACTACCTAAATAACGCTGCCATAATATACGTACGAGCATAAGAAACGACAAATTGTCACACCAGGCTAACAAGAACATTTTAGGACATGAGTGAGGAAAGAAAACACTAATGTCATATAAAGTTGATAATGAAGCGAAATAACATGGCCTTTTAAAATGTCATAACATTATATAAAGGTCCTTGTATAGTTGATATATATATATATAAATAAATACCATGACAGCCCATTTCAATGTTTGTAAAATAGACTGTGAGAAACAAAGAAACGCATCCCATAGCAAGTAATTTAAGTTTGGTAATGTTTATTGATGAATGTAATAAAATAAATTTAACGTTGAACACAGTAGGGTGAAACGCTGCTGGCAGTCTTCACGTACAATGACATTTGAGCTTTGGCTTTTGTGACATCAGGGAATAATGTTGAAAGTGTTTGTAGACAATTTATATTCGGAACTAAAGGATCGAAATGGTAGAAATTCAGAAATATCGTTCTGTGCTAACATGACAAAATGAAATTCATTTAACTGCCTTAAAGAATATATGCACGCATTAAATTTATAATATGTTTCATATAAATGGTTGACAGTAACATAAGGAAGGGACGTGTTAGGTAAAGAGACAATTAGGTTGATGGTTTTTAAAAAACTGTATTTACAGTACAAATGCAAGTCGCTAGATAAGCTGTTTTGCAGTAACTGCTGAGCGTATGTACGCATTTACGTAAATACTAGCACACAAGCAATCAAATCGCATACTCACACTACAAAGATATAGTGTAATTGAGTAAAATGTTTTGATAAGTAAGATAATGATCGAGGGAAAAAAATTTACCACTACTTTTCAGTGTGTATTGCAGCATACAATTATTGTTGAGACGCAGAATGATATGATATTTTATTCTTAAATTCTTTCATTGTTAGAGGAATTTTGATACTCAGTGGAAGTTTGTTCCACAGGAAGGCGATTGATATTGACAGAGCTTTCTGTCCAATGCCAGATGAACGGTAATTGACTAAGACGTTATTTCTCCAGCTCTGCTTCAGGTGGGTTACACTGGGGGAATGGAAGTGGGCAATATCAGCACTGCTCTGAGGGAGATGTGAATAGGAAAATACATATTGAGCTTTACGAGTGAGGAATCTTTCTTGAATAGGAGTCCAGTAGAGTTTATTTAGGAGAGGGGCTGCTCGATCACTTTTTGAATTTACCTTCGCATACCCCACTCGTAATTCATTTATTTTTGCAACTCTCTTTGAAGATATTGAGGTATGTGGTAGATATTGAGGTATGAAGATATTAAGGTATATTTGAAAAACATCTTTTGATCAAACCAAATGCCTAAATGCCTACATTTTTTTATTGGCTTAATTTAATCATTCCTCACGGTAAGAGTAAGATTTGGAATTATTCAATTGCAATTTTGGATCCAAAAATAATACATTCTGTTTTGTCCGCATTTAGTATGAGTTCATTTTGGTCATACCATGATTTCAGGCTACTCAATAGGGTTTCAGCTTTTTTGTGTCTGCGGTAATTCCGCCACAGAACTCTACTTGTCATTGCAATTTGACCATCATCCGTGTGTTAGAAGGCATTGAAGGAAATCATCAAGGAAGATAGAAAACGAGAGCAGGCCAAGGATAGATCCTTGAACAACACCAAAATTGTTTTGAATGAATGGGGACAACTGTTACCTAAGCGGACTGCATGAGACCGATTTGATATGCAGCTTTTAAACCATTGTGTCACCACTCTTAAGCTCATTTTTTTCATAATAGTTGCTCATGTTCGACGCCCTCGAACGCTATTGAGAGATCGAGTAGCGGCAGGAGTGTTACATTCTTTTCATCGATATTACTGTATATCTTTTTCCGTGATATTAAGCAGAGCACTTGAGTGCTAGTGTTCCTTCTAGAGGCATAGTTATTTTGATGAAGTAAATTTGATTCGTATGGTGAGATGACAGTAGATTTGTTACCACTATCTTTAATATTTTGAAGAGGACTGGTAAAAAAGACTTATGGGTCTGTAGCGTAATACTGCATTAATATGGTTTATTGTTCATATGTATAATTTTATTACTATCATGAGTAATAACAATAACAGTAGCAGTAACAATAACATTATCAGTTACTAGAACTGCAGTAACAATGTCATCGGTAACTGTAAGCGGAGCAGGAACACAATAGCAGCAGCAACAATAAGAATATCAGCAAGAAAGCTAGCAGCAGTAACAATAATAAGATTAGTGCCATAAACAAAGCACAAATTAGTACCAATGTAAAAATTGTCAAAAATATCAATTTAAAAAAAAAGAAAAAAATTTTAATCCAAATTTTTTCATCAGTTAAAATAAGAGCATTAGCTACATTGAGAACAGCAGTAAGAAAGCTGCACCAATAACGAGAATAACAGAAACAGCGCGAGCATAACAAACAATAAAAGCGGCAGCAGCAGCAGCGGCGGCACGCGGGCCACCAGCACAGAGCAGCTCTGTATCATTAGTCAGAAGCGCGCGAGGGAGCGACAGCGTGTCACAACACACCGTCACAGCGAGCGTCACAACAGCGGCGGCAGCACATGAATGTCATTAGGCGGCTTCGGGCTGTCGCAGGTAAGGGGAGGTCCCGAGGGGGGGATCTGGTGCGCTACAGCTTGTTGTCACAACTGAGGGCAAGTGAGGGGATATTGGAGGTGGGTGAGGGAAAATTGCGGATAAGTGACGGGATTCTGAAGATAAGTGAAAGTTTAAATTAAGGCTAACTGTAAGAAAGCTGAGTTGAAGTGAAGGGATGAAGGGAGAGAAAGTGAAACGAAACTAAGGACAAGTGAAGGGAAACTAATGCTTAATGATTGGAATCAGAGAATAAGCCTAGGCTAAATGACAACAAAAGTGAGGGAAAGTGAAGGTATGAACTTGACCTAAAACTTAGACGGACTAAATCAGAGGGTTAATGAAGAGAAAACAAAGAAAAAACGAAAATATGAGCTGGAGCCGAGAGAAAAACATTGGGGTAGGAGAGGGTAAGCTGAGGACACGTGACGAGATAAGCTAGCCGTCGGATGTTCTTCATTTGATGCGCTTGTAAAGTGATAAAGCCGTGCGAGAAGACATTGACGGACGCTGTGTAATGACCTGGGGCAACTGAACGTTGTCTCGGTTACTTCCTAAGGAACTTTGATGATATACGACGACTTTAATCCTCCTTGTAGATGCAGGAGACTGGGCATCTCGACGAGCCGAGCCCCTGAATGTATGTTTGTTGATTACATTGATATCTCTCTTCTGTAGAAACCTATCTTCGAGTGGACGAATGAAATATATACATATACAGCCATCATCATAACGATTCCAGGTATCAGATAAACATTCTAATGATGAAGCTACAACATACTGCAAAAGGCCGGGACTACGGAATCTAGATGCAATTAATTTAAATCAAGAAACTAAATTAAAAGAGCTTCAACTCAGGCTTGAAAAACTTTGTACTTTGTCGTAAAACTTAAGTTGCCACAACAGTTTCCATGCTTGGTAACATAGCAAGCCAGGAAGGAAATTGACGGTATAGCAGTCCGTCTTCGTTAAGATAGAGACAGAGGTGTCTCTATCTTAACTCTCCCTGTTCGGGCGCCAATGTCGGTTTTCGAGGTTCGGGTCTCTTCACGATATATATCAACCCTGAGGTCCTAAGGTGTCCAATCAGAATTGGTTCTAGAGTTCGTACGCCTCTCACGAGAAGGGGTGGGGGAGTAGTGACACGCAGCTCGCGATGATTCTTTATTGGAGTGATGTGCTGAGATATACAATGAAAGGTACACGGGCGGGGCACCGCCCCAGCACCGCTGTGCTGGCACACGCCGCAGACTCGGCGGTGACTCTCTCACTACCTCAGCCTGACTCTCTCCTACTACAGCGCATTATATACGTAACCGGATCTGAAGTGGGCTTTCCCGTATTGATAATACTAACACAAGAAAGTCCAACCCGACAAAATACTATCGTATTGTTCGCTTTCCATCGAAAAAGAGATATTTATGGCCATTTAAATGAAAGAAATGAGAATGGGGAACGACACTTATTTAGAGGCAACAAAAAGGATCATTTAATTGTCGTTCACACAGAGCAAATTTGAAATTTAGGTGATGTTTTTTGATCGAAGGTTGCCCATGAAGCACAAAAATATAAAATAATATAACTCAAAGCGCAAGGGGACTCGGGAGGTAGACTCATGCACAACCCGTCTAACACCTGACTAATTTATTGCCAAAAAATTTAAGCATACATCTGAGCAAAGTACTGTAGCAAAGTCTTGAATGAAATTCTATGGCGACCTATAATAGTGTTTACGGCAAACAAAAAATTCCAAAAATCTATTCATTCGATTAAAGAAACATGTGTAAAAAATTTTAAAATCAAACGAAGTTTCACAAATATTATCAGCATTGGGTATTGAGATGACCAGATCAATAAATTGCTTACGGTGCTCTACGGTGAAATGAAAACGCATGAAAGAATTCAAATTTTGTAACAAAAACTTTTTCGATGTAAAAGCATGGAACGCGATCAGCTCCAAATACTGTATGAAGAGCAAACCCGTCTTTAAAATTCGCTTTCTGAATTATAAACAATCTCCCCAGAACATCAGGGACCAAAGGCCTTAGCGGACACCACGGACCAGAACAGCATATCCAGATACGAATATTCGTTTGTATAGGTGTCTTCGGAAAGCGCGCTCAAATTTTAATGCTTCAGTCATTTATGAACAATGATACAAAGAGTGTGCGAAAGAATTCATAGGATCTACCACACGTCCGTTCGCTTTCCGCACGTCCGATCCTCTCAGTGAACATTCCTGCATATCTTCCCCTGGGAAGTTCTTCTCAGTGAGCTACCTGCTCCCTGGACGAAATGTGCGAACGTGCTGTAAAATTAGATAATTTCCAAATTTCAGCCTCCATTTCCAACTCTATTGGTCCTCACAATTTGGTGGCTCTTTTTAATCTGCCACATAAACTTAGTTAAACCACACTCAGTCCGAATACCAGTTCGTGTTCAGTGCAAGTTGTTTAGCGCTTCAATTCAAACTTTTCTCTTTCTTTTGCACAAATTTAATTGGTATATGATATACTCCTCACCATTTTTCTAGAACAATTCTTCTTTATAATACCTCTCCAATTCAAAACGCTCAATTTGAATGTCCAATCTTTATTTAAAATAATGTTTGCCCTCTTCCTCCTTTTATCCTTTTTACCCTCTTCCTCTAATTGTTAAACTTCGCAAAAAACAAACGACAACTTTACCCATGTGAACAAGAGATTATCTTTTTAAATCTGTGGAAATAGACTGGTCCTGAATGCCTATGTCTTTTCAAAAAGTCTGTTAAAAAGTCGATATAATCATAACTATAGTGAACAGGGTCTCTCAAAAATTACTGGATTCGAAAATTTGCTTGAATAAATCTTATAGATGTAAATGAAACTAACTTACTCGTATCAATCCTAAGAGTACCCTCGATTAAAACATTTTTGTACTTTTCAAAGGTGAAACTCGCATCACAGATACGATCATCTATGTAGTACCCAAAAGAGCGTGACAGAGAGATGGACCAACTAACCAACCAAGCAGCAACTGTGTGTGTTATTATAGAGTGAATTAGTGAGCCAGAAGCTAATATCTACAATTGATCTCGTCCACGTGGGCTAGCCTCAAATCGGAAGTATGTAAATGTCACTCCAATTTTCTATATTGAAAAGAACAGAGGAGTGCCTAACACTCATCACCTAATCAGCCTGACATCTGTCACAATTAAAACTATGAATAGATGATTCAAAAGCCTAATATGAAAATTCCTCGTCCCAAAACTTGATTACAGACAGCACGAATTCCTGGAAAACGTAACTGTTCCACAAACATCCTCGACTTAATTTGAAGAAATCAATGGCATTTACGACTGCACACTCGTAGAGCTTATAGAAATACAGGGTGTTTCCGAATGAGAGGTTGAAAATTGCACACCAAGTAGAAAATGGCTAGATAAACACTTTTTTTCTATGAAATTTCTCCCCAAAAGATCGTGTTTTTGAAATATTAGCTGTTTATTGTCTTACAGCATGAAATTTAATTACATAATTACTGGCAATATTAATTTTGGATTTACTTTGCAAAAATTGTTCAAAATGTGTTCCACCTACATCATTGCACTTTTCAAGTCTCAGCCTTAACGACTGCCGGATATAAGGAAACACGTCTGGCGGTTCAGAAATCTCACCAGCAGCCACTGCAATTCTAGCAACGAGATCTTCCTCAGATTCAACGGGTGTAGCGTAAACAAGGCTACAAGGCTTCTTACCAAATATCACTAGAACTAAATTTATTATTTTAAACTCTCATAAAATTGAAGTGTTTGACAGGTAAATTTAAAATAAATATTACGATTAATTGTGTAATTAAATTTCATCCTTTAAAACAATAAACAGCTAATATCTCAAAAACTCAAATTTTTTGCGAAAAATTTCAGAGAAGAAAAATTTTTTTTTCGGCCATTTTCTACTTGACGTGCGATTTTGTACCTCTTGTTCTGAAACACGCTGTACACAGGGTGGTTGCTAAAATGCATACCTTTTAAAATTCCAATAACTTTTTTAATATATGAAATAGGAGACAAAATATAGAACATCCGAAAGGACAGAATTCAATGTTGTCTTACGTATCTGGTGTACCCTCCGGATAAGCATAAACATCAAGGGTGCAGGAGAGAAGATTATTGTAATCGGCAAACATGGCACAACTGACTTTTCAACAACACAAGTTCATCATCAAAGAAATGACAAAAATTGGATCCATCGTCGGAACTCAGAGGATATTCCGTATTTCATGCATTCCGTATCTAACCACGTATTCCGCTCAAATCCAACAACTCGAGAAGACCTCAGGAGAGAAGTTCTGGCAGTGGTAAGTACAATCAGCAGCGAGGTTCTTGAGAGCATCATCAGAAATTTCGCTAGCCGCATCGAAAAATGTATCGCCCCTCGTGACGGCCATTCTGAATCGTAGGCCTAGCGAAGTAAAATAAAATGAAAAATTTACTCTTCTTCTTTTCAACAATACTGAATTTATTTCCCTATCCTCTCTGTGAAAGGTTATAGCAATTTTAAAAGGTATGTATTTCTAGTAACCCCCGGTATATAGGTATATACAGGGTGTTCATAAAGTCTTTCACAGATTTCAGAGCTTTATTTCAAACAAACCGTGTTACGTAGAGGTAGTTTTCTTATATCACTCAACTTCAAGTATGTGCTCCTTTTGTTGCCAGAAATTCGTCGAAGCAAATTCTAATCTCACATGAGATTTTCTCACACAGTGAATGCGAAACCAGCACTTTCGGATCTGTTATTTGGCTTTAATTCTTGAACAAGTTGACTCGTGTTGTGCAAGCGCTGGCGTTTGTGCAACACTTCATGCACTTTACCATAAATCTGCCGTAGTTTGATCGCAGCGCCACGAACCGATTTTCTGGGACTACGCTAGTGGGCATCGCAAAAATCGTTAAAGGACGCATTAATCACACTAGCTGGGTCTGCCGCTTTTCTTGCAGACGGCAACTTTTCTAGTCTCTGTGAACTTTTCATACCTGTCTTAAGCGCTTTCATTTGGTGTATTTCATCGGTTCTCATTTCTGAACATAAATAGAGTGCAAATGGTAATTTTGTTTCACCGTGCCATAACACACTCTGGACTTTCTCCTGCAATGACGCCAAACGCCATTTCTATTAAAATTATGAATAAAAGTGCCAAGATACACGTTTTAAATCTCATTAGTTATTTAGGAAACTCAATGAAAAATAATTTCTGGAACGTTTCGACCTCCAGGGTTATTATCAACCTGAAAACAAGTTGAAAAAACTAGTCAAGACTCAAATTTACATCAATCATGAAAGAAGAAAGCAAAAAAAGAAAAAAAAATGAAGGAAACTAAATAAAAATGTTCAGTATTAAAATTACGTTAGTGGTAGAGGGAAGGCAGATTGCATATCATTTAAAACAGGTTTTTCTTTCAAAATGTTTTGAAAGAAACTTTGCTTTCTTAAAAGAGATTCAACTCAGGCTCGAAAAACTTTGTTCTTTATCGTAAAACTTAAGTTGCCTAGCTTTTGAATCAATCATGAAATGTCTCAATCGATGTTTCAATCTTTCGTTTGAGAATAATTTGAAAATTTTTTGAAAGAAAAACCTGTTTTAAATGATATTGTAGTGTTCTCCCCCAGGCTGCAACACGCTTCGGGCAGACTTTGAGATATCTTTTTCGTGACA
>JACJUY010004927.1:34798-56894 GCA_014220935.1 Platorchestia sp. MABIK
TACGGCTTGAGAAACGGCCCCTACGGTACGTACCATAGAGAACTTCGCTCTCCTGCATTGAATTTTGCACGTCAGCGTGGTCATCAGTCTCGTCCCCTACGTCCACTACGAAGGATTCGTTATTACGTTGCGTTGCTACAATGGGCTTACTTTCTGGGTGGTTGCGAACAGCTGATATCATTCGTGCCAAAAACTCTTCTGAGGTACTGAACGGCACATTGACTAGCTTTTTGATGAACGTCTCGTCCAGCAACGGAGCGAGGACTGTAATTGCTACACCAAGATCTACACTATCTCCTACAAATTTTTTTAGCTCTTTCTGATTCGTACTGGCCCTGAACACGGGATGCCTCTGCCACGCAATGTCATTTGAACTGAGTAGATGACTCGTCAACTGGCGAATTTTTGCGAAAGCAGAGACTATCTGTGCTGCCAAAGCATCATTCCGTGCAAAACGTAGACGGTTTAAGTCACATGCTAAAGCATGTACAGACTTCTCACCTTTCGTTACGTAGATGTCGTCAAGTATTTTGACGACATCTTCGAACGTATAGTGCAGTTTTGAACTAACTAAACTCGTTACGATGGGGTTAAAGTCACCCACAGATTTATTTGCCGACCTTATTAACAATTCTTTTTTAGCACCATCGCTATGAGAGTCTGGTAAAAGCGTCATATACGCCCTAAGGTTATCAATATGAGTCCTAAAACTCTTATTTTCTGAAAATTCGGGATCTTCCCGTCGCCTGCGTCCACGGAACAGTGGCAACTCAGCGTTCGATAATATTGTGCCTGCACGAGGCATTGCAGCAGCTATCTCTCTCGCAAGAGCACTATTAGCACTATTAGTAGCACTACTACTGGGATTTAGGCCCGTCGCCCCACTCCTTGCGGACACGGACATTTCTGCAACTGTTTCAGCACTAGATACAAATCTCGGAACAGTGACTCGACCTCTACGCGTTCTACTTGCCGTAGACCTTATTAATTCATCAGAGTCGGATGAGTCCGACATACAGTTAATAAAAAATAGAAAAAAATGTACGCCAACAAAACCTACACGCAAATAACGTCCATCAGTAGTCAACACATAAAATTTAAATTGTACATACACCAAAAATAACAATAATCCTGAACACACGTTAATATAAACACCATGTAACCTGAAAAACCAGAGCACATCAAAAATTTATCAACTCCTAACTTCTACTCTCGTCTAACACCGTGAACAAAAGAAAACAATAGCACTCACTTTGAAAAATTACTTCGCTCACACTACTTCAGATGATCATTAAAGCAAAGCCTGTGCATCGACTGCTTGCTGTCAGAGCGCTACACGCGACCTTGAGCTGACTTCTCAAAAAAAATTATCTGCCGCTGCCGCCTGACAAAGCAACCTAAAAAAAATACACTTTCACTGCAAGCGCTAGACCTCCACTACTGCACGGCAACTGCAATGCTAACTGCGCTAACTGCAGCGTTTACTTAACTTATACGTAGTGTAGGAACAACTGAAGACGCTCGCCACGGTAGACGCGCTGTAGGACGACCTCGCTGCGGTAGACGCACTCTCGTCGTGGTTGATGTAGCCGTAGAGGTAATCACTGCAGATTTCCTGGTGCAGCTCCAAACGTGAGTTCCAGGACAACTAAAATGTGTGGGCCGCTCTCGTAGATAAGTACTTTAGTTCGCAGCGGCGCAACGGTACCGATCCACAGTGACCAGCGTACGTAATGGTCCGCCAACGCTGAATACGGGAATTTAAACGTAAGTCTCAAAACCGTTGGATGTATTTGACGAATCCTGGTCTCTTCGTTATGTCCAGTCATAATATCCTCTTCCACAATTCTTCGTAGTCGGCGTTCTCCTGAAAGTAACGATGTAGACTTCTTCTTGACTTCTATCTTCCCAGCTTCAACACACTGTCGCAAATAACCTCTCCTCTTGTCGTGGGTTAGTCTTGAATACTGGCCATCACTTATGTGTGGGCAGTAAAACCAGGTGTAGCTTGGTGCAGACTTTATTGGTGCACGCGGAGACGATGAACGTGAAATGCACTGGGCCTGAAGGGACACCAGCTTATTTAGCCTCTGAGGCCTCAGGGTGCGAGGTTGCACTATTGCACACACATAGGCGTGGTAGAGAAGGTATTTAGAGCTGTAGCAATCTGGATGCATGCAGATTCGGGAGAGGCTAAACTTTGAGCATTTCTGCTTCTTATTTCATCTATGCAAAGAGAGCATTTTGCCAGCGAGATAGAGGCCTTGGAAACCAAGAATCCTCGTCGGCCTTTACTTGTTAGGTCTTTCAATTTGTTTCTTGATTCTCATGGTTTAATTAGATCTAGCAGTCGCATTGTTTTAGCTGAGGAATTGGATTACAAAATTAGAAACCCTATTTTGTTGTCCGGTGCTTCTCATCTAACCTATCTTCTAATTTTGCATACGCATAAAACCCTTAATCATCAGGGTGTTGAATCTACCGTGCAAAAACTTGAATTGAACGGGTATTTGATTCCGCGTATTAAGCGTACTGTTCGCAGCGTTCTATCCAAATGCATTGTTTGCAAGCGGGTGAACGCTAAGCCTTTCTCTTATCCCGACCCGCCGGCTCTGCCGGACAGTCGGTCTAATTTTGTGCGACCTTTCGCTACCACAGGAATGGACTTTTCAGCTCATTTCTGGGTCTTAGATCCCTTTGGCTATAAACAAAAGGTGTATCTCTTATTGTTTACGTGTTTCCAAACTAGAGCTATTCATATAAAGCTTCTTCCGTCCATGACGTTGGAGGAATTTTGCTTTGCTTTCATTCGATTTACGAACGAAAAAGGTGTCCCTAACACCGAATATTCTGATAATGCTAAAACTTTCATAGCTGCTCCTGATCTCTTGTCAGAAGTTTTAACTTCATCTTTGTATGAAGAACGTTTCCGTACTTTTAATGTCAAATTTAAAACTATCCCGATCCATAGTCCACAATTTGGTGCGATCTGGGAACGCTTATTTAAATCTATCAAGGAGAGTTTGTATAAGCTCTTTGGTCGTAGTGCTTACCCATATTCAACATTTCTCACCGCTATTTCTGACATAACTCTTAATCTAAATCGGCGTCCTCTTTCCTACACAGAGACGGGGGACACGATTCTACCTATCATGCCTATTCAATTTCTTCAACTTTATCCTACCTCTAATTCATTAATTCTTTCCGACGAGGTCCCTGACTTGGAAGCCGGAGACGATGAGCATCGCGAACATTTGCTCTCCGCGCTTGCGAGGCGCGACGTCATGGTTGCCAAGTTTAGGGAACTCTGGTACTCGCAATATTTAATTTCTTTAAGAGGTCCCTATCTTCTTAAAACTTTACCTCGTAACAATAAATTTCTTTCTGTAGGTCAGCTTGTCCTGCTCAGGCATCCTATAAGACCTAGACCTTTCTGGAATTTAGTCCGTATAATTGCTCTACTTCCCGGACGCGATGGCAATTAAGGTCCGAGTAGTTAAAATTCTCATAGCTGATAACTCTGAGTCTGCCGTTAAAATTTCCCTTCTTTACCCGCTGGAGTTAGCTGCTTTTGATACTGCTTCAGAGGAGGGAGGGGAAAGCGCAGAGGGGAGCTCGGGTGAGGATTTGCATCCTTATTCCGAGCCTCCCGAGAGTTCTTTTACTCATGAGGGTAGTTCTTCCTCTATCGAACGCCCTAGAGATCAGTTTTATTCTTCTGAATCAGACGCCTCGTCAATTCCTGAGGAGACTGAAACGTATACAGCTGCTCGCCCTTCACGGCACGCAGCTCAGCAGCAACGTAGAAAAATTGCTGACTTGATTAGGCGAGGTCATTTATAAATTTCCTTTCCTATAGTGTGTTCTTATGTAAAAGTTTATATGCGCATAAAACGTAATAAGTGATCTTTCTATGCTTCCTCTGGAAAGTCACTATAAATGTATTAAAATGTTTGTATTGCAAATTTTTGTAACGGAAATTTCTGATGAAAACTCCGTTCTTTCTCTTGTCGGGATTGTGTCGAGATTCTAGCCATTGCTCGAACACTGAAGTCCATAACGGACTTTATAAGGCAGATTTATGAGCCTTCATCAATAAAGTTCATAGACTGTGATTCGCTTGATCAGTCTAGAATTTAATAACGCAAGTAATTTGAGACTAAGCGGAGCAATGGCGAGGGTTTCTCACATCTTCGGCGGGAAAAAGCATATGCAAGCTAAAAATGCTTGTCTGTTCTTCTGGCATCGAAACCCAAGCCACAGCCAGGGATTCGGGGAAGCTGACGAGCGGGTCTGGCGCAAGTCGACCCAGCAGATTAACCTATGCCGTGGGCGTGTGCGCATCTTCTTATGTGTGCCGCTGCTCTACGGCTATCCGCCCTTGCTACTGGGGACTCTCGAGTTCTCAAGAGCCGGCTACATTGAAGCTAGTTCTCCTGAACTTACTTATCGAAGTATTCAGGTAAGCCCTTAGCTTTATGTTCCGCTTTTTCTTTAAATTACTTTGTGTCCTAGTGTTACCGACCCCAGATGGGTGTCAGGCAAATGTGTGTGCAATAGTACCCGTTAAATTTGGGTTTTAATTCCATTGTGCCAGGTGGTTTGCGCACAGTAGACAGTGTTGAAATAATCCTAACTTTAGCAGTTCGGTTCCTTAAATAAGACTGAATCTATTTTACTGTCCTAATATCACAGTTCTCATTCAAAAGCTTGTATATCAACCCATCATGCCACACACAGTCATATGCACTCTCTAAATCTAGGTATACTACTGCACAGAGATGTTTATTTTTAATGGAGCGTCTAATAAAATTACTGATGAGCACCAGTGCATCAGTTGTTGATTTCCCACGCCTAAAACCAGTCTGATATACAAAGAACACATTAAAAGATTCAAGAAAATGGTTCAACCTAGCCTTTACTATTCTTTCCAATACCTTTACAATGTACGGCAGGAGGGTTATTGGACAGTAGCCCTGAACAGAATTTTGGTCTTTGTTTGGTTTCTTTATTGGACACATGATACCAGTCTTCCATGAGGTTAGCACAATTCCCAGAAAAAACTCATATTAAATAGGTATAGCAACCTGTTAAGGAACAGATCAGGCAACTTCTGTAGCATAGCATAAGGGATATTGTCACTCCCTGGGCTGGTCTGTCTCAACCCCTCTAATGCTCTCTTAATTTCAAACAACACCATGGGGGCATTGTAGCAATTTTCATCTATTGTCATGTGCTCAACATTTTTTATCCTGCTTCTAATGGTGTTTGCAGAATGATCAGAGGTTACGATTTTATGTCTTGTGAAGTGCTCAATAAACAGTTCTGCCCTCTCAGAATTATGGCTGTTTGTGTTGCCTATTGGGTAACTAGATCTAGGTGTTGTTAACCCACTCATGCTCCGCACTAATCTCCATACTTGTGCAACATTTGTTTCTGAACTCATTGTTTGCACAAAGGATTTCCAGCTATTTGGCTTTTATTTTTAATAATATTTTTGGCATGAGTTTCAGCCTTGAGGTGAGCTTCTAGATTTATAGTGTTTGGAGTCTTGGACAGCATGTTCTTTGCTTTGCGTCTCTTAGCAACTGCTGCTGCACACTCAGAATCCCGCCAAGGAGTTCTTCTATGTAGCCTAGTTTTCCCTGAGGTTTGGGAAAAAACTTTCAATGAACAATTATTTAAATTAGCAACAAAATTATCATATAAATCATCAACACTTGCAGGACAGACAATGTTGTGACATTTTCCTAGTTCCGTGGACCATTCTTTCCACATATCATTCTTAAGAATCCAACGCTTTGGGCATGCTGGGTCTGATTTTGTAATGCGCACCCCAAAAAAACACTCAATAGGAAAGTGATCACTTCCCAGATCAGCTCCTCTACGTATGTTACCCTGTATAAGAAGTGAATGAGAAACCAAGCACAGATCCAGGGTTGAGGCAGAGCCAGTTCGTCTGTCTATACACGTGGGAAGATCAGAAGGATTCAACAAGCCCACTGAGCATGCTTCCATAAATCTTTCAATGCTTCCTCCCGTGAAATTGCGCCTTCCTCTGTGATTCCAGACTGGTGAGTGAGCATTAAAGTCCCCAACAAGAATAAAATTATCAGACATTTGAGAGAAATAGTGCACAAATTCTTCAAGTTCTACATTATGATTGGCATTGTAAATATTACATACATCTACTCTTCTGAATGGAACAAATTTCCAATCTTCCATTTGGAAATAAATAAAGTCCATTTACAGGGTATTCAATATCATCACGGATTAATATTCCCAGCCCTCCTCTAGGAGCAATATCCCGATGCAACCACACAGCCTGGTATCCCACAAATTTTGGTTCATTCTGATCTAGCCAGGTTTCACATAAGCAAACAATATCAGGTTTGTTAGTATAGATGTAGAGCTTAAGTTCTGATCGTTTGCTAGATATTCCATAACAATTGAACTGTACCAGTACAAGCTTATTTTCCATGTTTGGCTGCCCCTTCAGTTTCTGATTATTGATTAAAAATGTGGAATTCATTTTCTACAAGCCGTGTTTTCTGGACGAAACTCTTTGTTTCTGGGGTCCTTTCTTTGAGCCAATCCTTGCAGCAAGCACTTGCTTTACACTTTCACTTCTTTCCAGCAGGCTTTCCTGGTTCTTCACTGCAGCCTTCTTTCCCCTCACCGGACCATGGTACTGAGCTGCAGTCACCGTCTGAGGAGTGTCCTCTGATTGGCAAAATTGTCCAAGAAGAGCCTCTCCAATCTGGGACCCAAAGCGGTTGCGTGCCATTCCAATGAGAAGTAAGTCCCTTTGTTTCTTATTTTCCTTTGATAGGTTGGTTGACAGAGCTTCACTTATGAACATGGTTATTTTAGCAAATATTTGCTGAACCGCTGTCTGCACAAAATTTTTGCACTTTTCAATAATCTCTTTTTCTAATTCATTGCTTACAGTTTCCTTGACGCTTTGCATAATGCTTGCTTCCATCATTTCACTGTGGGACTTTTGGTGTTGCTGATTTGGCATCTGGGATATCACAGCATTTGCATTAGTCTCTTTCCGGCAAGGTACTTTTTGAGGGATGTAGTAGGACCCCTGCGTTTGATGGACATCAACCTCAACTTCCACTGTCTCCAAAGGGAAGTTTGGCGTCAAATTTGCTATATTTCCTTGGTATGAGTTAAGGCTAGCATCTCCAGAGGGCACAACATAATGTGTGGATGTTCCTGCATGACTTAGTTGACTTGCATTTCCGGTCCTTCTTTGCTCTTGTCTTGCTGTTCTCTTTTCAATTACTTGTTTGCGAGCCTCATAGAAGGTGAAGCCATCTTGTTGTAGTGCCTGTAGTCTAGCAGCATCTTGCATCATTGGGCACTCTCTTGCACATGCAACATGTTGTCCTCCACAGTTTGCACATTTTGGCAATGGAGCTTGGCAACTTTCTTTAGAATGATTTCCGCTGTAGATTAGACACTTCATTGGAGCTGAACATCCACTAGCCCAGTCTAGCCAAGTGCCCCAGTCTCTGACAGCGGTAGCAACGAAGAGGAGGGAGCCCAAATAGTCTCACCTTGTATTGCACAAAACCAAACCTCAGATGCTGCGGAACATTTCTTGAGCCAAACATTACTTTTACTGACCGTGTAGGTTCCTTGGATCCATTTGAAAACTTGTAAATTCTTTGCACTTTCCTTAGCTTTACTCCCTCACAGCTGGCAACTGACTGTAACTCTTCCAGGTCTACATCCTCTCCAATAGGGCCGATCACTCCATAGACAGCGTTTTGTTCTTCTGCTGTAGGTAGGTGGTATTTCACCGCATACTTTCCAATGTGTTTCACTCGTAGAATTTTTTCAATCTCGGGGGCGGTTGAGCTCTTCCAATTCTCTTCTGAATTCTACTGCAATAACATTTCTACGTTTGTTGACTCTGATATCTTTCACAGCACTGTAGTCTAGCATAGATTCTAGTCCTTTTGATTTGAACTGGGACGATTACCTTTCATTAGAGCTGAACAACATCTTTAAAAATTTGATTAAAGATTTTGAGGAGTTACCTAAATTTAGTTTCGGTAGGAAGGCTTTAGACTCCGACGATCCCGCCGAGTTCGTGATTTTCTCGGATGCCTCAAAGACCTGTTACGGCTTTAACATCTACGCGGTGACCGGCACTGAACAATTGAAAAGCAACTTGCTTTTCAGTAAGAATAAAATTGCTCCACTCAAACCCAAAAGTGTGCCAACTTTGGAGCTGTTAGGCGTGTTCATTGCCTTTAAATGTTTACTTAATTTGTTGAAAACGTTGAACGGAGCTCAAATCAGAAAAATTACCTTCGTTGTCGATGCGCAAATTGTCTTTGCCTGGCTGCTGAACGGGTTTGTAAAAACGAAAAATGTTTTTGCTAACAACCGTGTTAAGGACATACTAGAGTTCCGGGAGACGTTGAAAAGAGAATACAACCTTGACTGTGAGTTCAAGTACGTGCCTTCGGACAGTAATCCTGCCGACATGTTGACTCGGGGCCTAACGGCTGCTGAGTTTCAGCGTAAAACTGATTTCTGGCGTCACGGCCCCGAGTTCCTCACAAACACATCAATGCCTTGGCCCCAGAGCCAACTGAACTGCTTGCCTTCCTCTGTAAACTTAGTCACTTGCTCCCGACCGGTGGCCGAGAGCGAGAGGACTGAGCCTGTTCTTCCCATAGAGAAATTTTCTAGTCTTGAAAAATTACTCGGTGTGACTGCTAAGCTGTTCCAACTAGTAGATGTCGCTAAGAAGCGAAAGGTAAACGCTTTCGCAAATTACGGCAAAGCCCGTTTGTATTGGATTAAGATGCATCAAGCTACTTTCTTTCCTAATGAGCTAAACTTCCTCTCTCATCCAGAGGGACGCTCTCCCGTCCCTTTGGTTAAGAATCTTAACCTTTTCATTGACTGTAGCGGCATAATTAGGTCGAGAGGTCGTCTGAGTAGGTGCAAGCGAATCTCCTACGAAGCCGCCAATCCTATCCTAATTTCTAAGCGTGGTTACTTATCCAAGTTGCTCGTAACGCATTGTCACCACAAATGCATGCACCTTGGTGTTTCTTCCACGCTCAACTGTCTGCGCAACAGCGGGTATTGGATCCCTAAAGTGAGACCTGTTATTAAAGAAATCATTAGGCAATGTATGCCGTGTACCAAATTGAATGCTCGTGCCTTGAAATATCCTGCTCCAACAGATTATCACTCGGATAGAGTAAACTATGTCAAGCCCTTTAAAAATGTTGGCGTTGATTTCACTGGCCACTTCTACGTAAAATTCGGCGATACTTACGTTAAAATGTACATTGTTATCTTCACTTGTCTTTGCATAAGAGCAATCCACTTGGAATTGGTTCCTAACATGTCTACTAACGCCTTTCTTGCAGCTTTCATTAGATTCTCCAATAGATTTGGATTTCCAGAAACTGTTTACTCCGATAACGCTCCCTCTTTCCAACAGGCTGCTGAACTATTGAATAGTTCGGTGTCAGAAAGTGTCACCGGGTATTTGGTTCGTAATAAATTTAGACTTTCTCCTCAAATCTAGATTTAAGTTAACTTGGTTTTCAGTTTCGGAAAACCAATTCTCGCGCCGGGAGTATATAAAATATTGATCTAAGATTAGTCGACTGGTTTTAAAGTAGTCCTGGCACACTAGTAGATTGCTCCTAGTTTAAGTTTGGCGAGATGCAGTATACAGTATCCAGTTTACTGTAGCTTTCTTAGCCACAGCAGAAAAGCTCTGCTCGAGCAATCTGTCCGTAATACCAGCAGAACATAACTACCGGCTACTGACTCTGTGGGTAGCACTTTTCCTGTCGCCGCAAGTTTTCTACATTGTTCGGCCGTTGGACTAACTTTCTTCGTACCTAAGCTTTGGGCTTTGGGCTTGGAGACGTCTCCGCTGCAACGGTTCTAGGCGACGGGAAGATGAGAGGCTGAGCCCGCCGTCACCGCGCTGCTTCGCTCTGCCTTCTCTCGTCTGGTGGTCTTGCGCTGGAAATGCGAGTCCTACGCATCTGTAGGCGTCGGATGGTGCGATTCCGAAGCTGTGAGCCGTCCAACAACACGACTCCGGCAAGCTCGCCAGAGCCATCTGTCGTCGGAGGAGCTTCCAACTCTATGGACTCTGAGGTTCGTCACTCTTAGACTGGGCGCACGTCTGCTAGTGAGTTGGTGTCCATGGAGCTTATAGACCAGTCGATCCCTAATTTTTCCTGGCAAATAGGTGTTAGTTTAAACGTAGAGATTATTACAGTTCGGGCTTTCGCCCTGTTATTACAGTTCGGGCTTTCGCCCTATTATTTACTGTTCGGGCTTTCGCCCTATTATTTACTGTTCGGGCTTTCGCCCTATTATTTACTGTTCGGGCTTTCGCCCTATTATTTACTGTTCGGGCTTTCGCCCTATTATTTACTTTTCAGGCTTTCGCCCTATTATTTACTGTTCGGGCTTTCGCCCTCTTATTACTGTTCGGGCTTTCGCCCGCTTATTACTGTTCGGGCTTTCGCCCTTTTATTACTCTTCGGGCTTTCGCCCTTTTATTATTCTTCGGGCTTTCGCCCTTTTATTACTCTTCGGGCTTTCGCCCTATTATTACTCTTCGGGCTTTCGTCCTACTATTACTCTTCGGGCTTTCGCCCTATTATTACTCTTCGGGCTTTCGCCCTATTATTACTCTTCGGGCTTTCGCCCTATGAACATGTTTAGTACGTTTGAAGATGCTAAACGTACTCCCCTTACTTTGCCAGGAGACGTTAAACGGCAGTTGGAGGGAGAAGGCAGCGCCGCATTGGTCTTCTCCGAAAGTTGTGACCGCCCGAAGCATATTTACCTACACCAGTGCCAAATCTCATTGTTTCTGTTGAAAAGAAATGTCGTGCTTAAATTGTACGTTTCACAGTAAATGCTTTCGGCCGTTTGATTTTTACATTCCTCCCCAATTGCCTAGTGTTTTTCGTACCCCCAATGACTTCAACTTCACCCCCCGACACAACAGAACTGTCACTTTCAGACCCATCATGATCATCTGAAAGGAGCACCACTCTCCTTAAATCCAATACATGCCTCGGCATCCAGCCTACGGATACGTTATTTTTGGAATTAACTTTACTCCCGACGCCTTTAGTCCAAGGCGTCGAACAACGAGCCCCCGCTGGCTTCACCCCCACTTTCTCGCCAATTTTCCCAGATGCGCCCTTGCTATTCTCTGTAACAGGCGCAATAGCGGGATTCCTCCAACTGTATCTGAACAAAGAGCGTTGCAGAATGGACTCCTCCTTTAGTCTTACCCTAGGGGTCATTTTGTACCAAAACATTGCTGTGAGAAACTTAAACGCCATTTGAACGCTGACCATCGGTGTCAGCGTCTCTCACTTCGAACATGGTCTTCAGAACAAAAGTAGTCAGGCAGTGAGAGAGATCTCGGCAGCAAGCGCCGTTGTGCTCCTCTGTTATTATGTTCCTTTTTCTTTCTTTCTTTCCCTCACATTTTTGTTTAAACGGTGCCGTTATTATTTCATTTTGATTATTTACGTTATGCATGTTCGTGCTTCTGACCAGTCCAGTGAATAGTTCTAGTAAAGCCCGTTAGTGGGCTTTCAAGGTTTTGCCTTGATGGCGTCTTAACATTAACCTTAACCTTAACGTGTCCAAGGGCCAATTAACCTTAAACCTTAACGTGCCCATGGGCCAATTAACCTTAAATCTTAACGTGCCCAAGGGACTATTAACCTTAAACGCGCCTTAAGGCCATTCAACTGCTAAAGTAGATTAGGGCAATTCGTAACCTTAATCGCATGCCAACGCTGGATTGGCACCTCACACTGATTTCCTTTTAAAAACTTTAAAAGCCGTAAGGCTCTTCTTCGGCATAAAATAAAGTGAGTGTGTGGCGAAATTGTCACATAAACGAAATTGATAATTCATGAAGAGAGATCTAATCGATGATTTCTACAAACTAAACTTCTTTACTCTTCTTTAGGAAAAATCAACGTCGATTTAATCCTCTGCTGCCTCTGCTGCATCAGCGTATGTTTCTGATTTTTAAATATCTTCACCTTGTCGAAAAGCGCAAGGAAAAATAGAGTCTAATCCTTCGTTTCGTATCTCGGTAAGAGTTAATGTTAGAAATCCAGAGTTTAATCTGTTGTCATACATTCAGTATTAAATAAACATAGTTCTTTAGTAGATCTTAAGTCTAGTGATGATTTTCTTTTACAGTTGCGTTGGTGCGTTCGCTCTCGCAAGTTGTTTGTTCTCGTTTCTCGTTCCCGTTGACTTCGAGAACTGCGACGCGCCGTATAGCCGAAGAATACTTCTAAATAAACTTTTTAAGATTCTCTGCGAGTCATTCTTAACTTGTTCCAACATTGCTTCTGGTGGAGTTATATTACCCCTTTCTTCAATTGCCTTGATGGTACGATGATTACGTTACACAATATCATTTCCACTTCGTCTATAAGCAGCACGAAACAACCTATTTATGTTCCACTAATCGCTGAGTATCTCTACGGTGCCCCGGAAAATTTCAGAATAACTACTACAAATCTGAAGTTTAAAATTAAAATAATCTTTTAAGCGTTTCAAAGCCTTTCGTAAAAAATAAAATAATAATTAACGTCAAGCGTCTTAAGAGACGAGTTGCCAAAGACTATCTGGCAACATTTGTTGAAATCTTTATTGTAGCACCTTGAATGTATATGTGTATTATACTAATAATGTTACAGTGTTCTTGTGTTAAAATGTGTTTGAACAGTACTCTGTTCTGAGAACTGAGCTCATGGTTCTCATAGAACTGAGGTCATGGTTCTCATGCTTTGCTGGAGTCCACTCCACCGCTCTCCTTCGTGATGTTAACTTACGGTTGTCCTGCTGTGTGTTACTGAAAATACATGTATGGTAAAAGTCTCGACTACTTACCCTAACCTAAACTAACAGGTTATGGGCCCAGTCAACCTTCCGAAGAAACACTTTCAGTAAGGTTATCCTAAGTCCCGAAGCGAAAAACCACCCGGAACAGAGAGAACAGACGTTGGTGATCTGTTAGTAAATGTGGGACAGAAACAGTGAAAGTGAAAGAAACATGACAGGCTCCGTAGGTGACAGTGCTAAGAACTGCCTCACGGCTCTTAATCATAAAAACTAACCTACGTGGAAGCTGCAAACAAAAATGCAGTTAATGAAGGAAAAGTTGTGGAACTTGGTTCAAGGAACGGAAACCATGCCACATACTACGGACGAGACTGCTCGACGGAAATTTGAAGAAAGACGTGACAGTGCGCTAGCTACAATTGTGATTGGCGTTGGAACGAGTCAACTGTTTTTGTTGGGCGACCCCACTAACCCTGTGCAACTGTGGCACATAATTGAAGATACATTCCAAAGTAAAACTTGGTCTAACCAAAATAAAAATGAAAGAACAAGATAAGCTACTTTAATCATTTAATTATCTAAGGTATATATTCGAATAAAACCTAATTTCAAACGTTTCGGCCACACGCCATCATCAGTGATAAGAATTCTGAAAAGTACAAAGTAAAAAGTAAAAATAGACTATTTTACAATGACAAATCTAAAAACAATCTATAAAATTATGTTAAATGCAATTATCTATTTACTATGGCTAAAGGAAATGAACTAAGAGTGTTGTTTAAACCCGGCTTAAGTTTAAAAATGTACAAGGATTCTAAAATGCGCATATCTGTATTAAACTGTGATTTTGCTAAGATTGAAAATTGATCGTCCACCTTTTATCGTTTATGGCAGAGTAAGTTACTTATCAACGAACTGCAGTGTAAGAGAAGAAGTGAGGTCATTTTCAGGACATCGCTCGCCACTAGCGAAGCCACCTTCCTACCCCTTCTTTCACCTTTTCACCGGATTCTGTACGGTAGATACATCGCTTTTCGTATCAAGCAGTTCAAAGATGAAACCTTGGCCACCCACAGAAGAAAACTACAGGCCCTCGGCGTTCAAGGGGAGGTCGGTCCAGTGGACCCATCTCTTGTCATTTTCAATTTTAGCTCTGTGGTTCTGTCTCCTCGATTAAAGTACTAACTTGCGTTTGGCCTAGAATTTTGTTTGCCAATTTTGCATCTAGATTTTTATAAATTCTTTTTATCGTTTGAAAGAATAGTGTACAACCTCAAAAATGTTCGCTGTAATAATTTTAGTGGATTCACCGACAGAGTACGCACAATTGCTTTTAAGTACTATTATAATTTTAAGCCATATGAAGTTTTTTCGTCTGTTTTTTCAAAATCTGATTTTACTCTTTTAAAAAAGTTAGCATCAAACAGGAATGTCATTGTAACCAAACCAGACAAAGGACGGGGAATAGTTCTGTTGGATAAGTCGACCTACCTAAACAGCATGAAGCAGCTTATATCTGATCCGAATAAGTTTGTTGAAGTTATTGAGCCGATAGAAAAATTAGTCACTCGTATAGAAGATAAAATCAATAACTTTTTGCGAAAATTGAAAGGTTTGAACTGCATTGGAGAAGATTTATATAGTAAGCTTTACGTCAAGGGTTCTGGACCGGGTACTCTCTAAGGCCTTCCGAAAATTCATAAACCTGATTTTAGTACCAAGTACCAATTCCGTCCAATTTTTGCGTCCTACAATGCTCCCAGTTTTTCGTTAGGAAAGTTTTTAGTACCTGTTTTGTCACCTCTCTGTACCAATGATTTTACTGTTAGCAACTCCTATACTTTCGTCTCAGATTTGAAGAAATTTGTCGATGCAGACCGTTTTTTTATGGCTTCTTTTGACGTAGAATCATTATTTACTAACATACCCCTGCATGAGACTCTTGCTATTTGTCTACGAAAACTGTTCATAAATTCGACAACAAAAATCATAGGCCTCTCCCGAGAGCTTTTCAAAACTTTTTTAGAATTATCAGTGCTCAATTCATTTTTTGTGTTTGATTCAAAATATTATAAACAGACGGAGGGTATGGCTATGGGCCTGCCTTTGGGCCCGACTTTTGCTAATGTATTTATGTGTGAAAATGAAGTTCAGTGGCTGTCGACCTGCCCCGAGTCTTTTAAGCCTGTGTTTTATAGACGTTACATAGATGATACGTTCCTGCTCTTTCGTGAATCATCTCACGCCCAATTGTTCTCGGATTATTTGAATACAAAGCATGAAAATATAAAGTTTACCATGGAAATAGAACAAGATCAAAAAATTTCATTTTTAGACTGCCTAATTCATAAATCAAATAATTTCGAGTGCACTGTTTATAGGAAAAAGAGTTTTTCAGGATTAGGCTTAAGTTTTTACAGCTTTTGTCCGTGGTCTTTTAAGATTAATAGTGTCACAACGTTGATCTCCCGTGCCTTTAAAATATGTACCAATTTCCATTTCTTACATCAAGAATTGGATTTTTTAAGATCTTTTTTTAAAAACAATGGCTACTCCGTGAGTTGCATAGATTGAAAAATACGTTTATTCCTCGATAGATTCTATGACAAAGGATCTGAAGTTGGCAACATCGACCCCGCCCATAGGACTGCATATGTATCTCTTCCTTACTTTGGTGCGCAGTCTGAGAAGTTGAAGAAAGAATTGGCAGGTGTGTTTTCGAAGTATTTTTCTGATGTGAATTTTAAAATTGTGTTGGTGAACAACTTTAGAATATCGTCGTTTTTTAATTATAAAGATTAGCTTCCTGCCGGAATGCAAGCTACTCTTGTTTATAAGTTTAGTTGTGCACGTTGTGCATCAGAATACATTGGATGTACATCCCGTACTCTTCGTACTCGAGTTTGCGAGCATTCTGGTAGGAGCTTTAGAACAGGGTCAATTTTATCAAAGCCCCCATTTTCCGCCGTTCGAGAGCACTCTGACGAGTGCGATAATGCAATTTCCATAAATCAATTTTCAATCTTAGCAAAATCACAGTTTAATACAGATATGCGCATTTTAGAGTCCTTGTACATTTTTAAACTTAAGCCGGGTTTAAACAACACTCTTAGTTCATTTCCTTTAGCCATAGTAAATAGAAAATTGCATTTAACATAATTTTATAGCTTGTTTTTAGATTTTTTATTGTAAAATAGTCTATTTTTACCTTTTACTTTGTAATTTTCAGAATTCTTATCACTGATGATGGCGTGTGGCCGAAACGTTTGATATTAGGTTTTATTCGAATATATACCTTAGATAATTAAATGATTAAAGTAGCTTATCTTGCTCTTTCATTTTTATTACGATTGCTACGGCTCCCTGATGAATTTTTTGGTTTAACCAGTTCAGACTACGTAAAAGACTCTACAACATGAAGCTAAAAGAAGACCATGACTTACAAACTCATCTCAAAGCATTTGTCGAAATATTTGAGTCCTTGGGTGTGATAGATGACGCTGTTGATGAAGCAAGCCGTGTAATAATCTTGCTGTCATCGCTTTCCGACTACTTCTCTACACTGGTGACTGCTCTTGAATCTCACGAAAATCTACCGTCATGGGAGATGGTGACAGAGCGCTTTCTGAATTCAGAAACAAAACTGAAAAATCAAAGTGCTTCAGACTTCAATGAAAAATGCCATGTGAGCTCCAAATTGAAAACTCAAGATTGTGTGTGCAACGTACGCATACCCTCCTACCCCATGCCCCTCAGAGGCTTTATAAGCGGTCGGCCCTTCAGGCACAAGACTAAATCGTCCGAACCCTACCTGCACCAACAGTAAAGGCTTCCAAGACTCTCCTGGTTTTCCTACCCGCATGTAGTGGAGGCCCAGTTATCGGACAGACCGACGTCGGTGAGAAGTGCTTGTGTTTTCAAGAAGAATCGCATCTGAAGATTTGGAAGTGCAAGAGGATTTTTGAAAATTTCACCGTCAAACAGCCGTATAAATGACCGGCAGCGACAGTGATACACGACTCCGGCAACTGCACTCATCTGTAATATCAGCTTCAATTTTCCATTTGCTGCACTTCTAGAAACCTACACGCAGATTTCAGCGTGGATTGACACAACCGGACCTTTCCGTACGAAAGTGCTCTTGTTTGATGCGAATGAAGATCTAGAAGTGGTCCTCGAAATAAGTTTCGGACAGTCGACAACGAGGGATTTACAACGGTGAAATCTACTGCGCCTACAGCTACATTGTCTACATCTACCTGAGAGTCATCCCAGAGTGCGTCTACCGCAGCGAGAGTCTTCGGCTACTCCTACGCAGCTCACATAAGTTAAGTAAAAGATACGAGATAGGTCGTGCAGTTTGCAGTGCAGTTGCAGTGCAGCGCATGCACGGAGAGTGTAGTTTTTTTGCTTTGCCAGAGGCAGATATTTTTTCAGTGCTCACAGAGCAAGCAGCATATCGCACGCGTTAGGCTTTTACAGTGATGTTAGTAATACTCTGAAGCAGTGTAGACTAGGTGATTTTAAAAGTGAGTGCTATTTTTGTTGAAAGTTGAAACATTTGTTGAAGGTTTACATTTGATTAATTGGTAATATTCTATGTTTATTCAGTGCTTTAATTGTGTGATTATTATTATTGTCGTGTGTAAATTTCATATGTTTTGACTGGCGTAAATTTCTCGGTTAGGATTGTTTAAATAGAATTTAACACTGTATGCCTGACTCGTCAGACTATGATGGATTTATAAGGTATACAGCGACCAAAACGAGTAGAGGTCGTGTCACTGTACCTAGATTTTGTGCTGAAACAGTCCCAAAAATGACCGAACCAGCAACTAGTGGGGCGGCTGGCCCAAATACCAATAGTAGCGCCACAAACAGCGCTCTTGCGCGAGAAATAGCCGCGGCCATGCCGAGGTCAGGAACAATTCTTTCGAACGCAGAGTTGCCTTTATTCCGCGGACGCAGAAAAATCCCGAGTTTTCAGAGAACAAGTGTTTTAAGACTCATGTCAATAATTTACGCGCGTACATGACGCTCTTGCCCGACGTCAATTCCGACAGTGCAAAAAAAGAATTACGTGTCAGGTCAGCAAACAAACAGGTAGGGGATTTTAACTCCACTAAACTTATTAGTTCTAATTTATAATATTCATTTGAGGATGGAATCAAAATCTTGGACGACATTTACGTTACAAAAGGCGAAAAATCAGTACACGCGTTAGCGTGCGATTTGAACCGGTTATGTTTCGTTAGGAACGAGGCTCTTGCGGCGCAGCTAGTAACCGCATTCGCTAAAATACGACAACTTTAGAACCATCTGCTCAATTCAGCGTCAATAGCGTGGCAGAGACATCCATTTTCCAGGGCCAGTACGAATCAGGCCGATTTGAAGAGGTTTGTAGGAGACAGTGTTGATATTAGTCTCTCTATCACAGTGCTAGCACCTTTGCTTGACGAGACATTCGCCAAAAAAGTTTTTGATGCGTCGTTCAATACTTCCGAGGAACTATTGGCACGTATCGTTGCTGCTGTTCGAAATCACCCAGAAAGTAAACCTCTAATAGCAATTTCGTATGCGATTCAGCACAACAACGAATCTTTTGTAGTGGACGTAAATGACGAGACAGAAGACAACGCTGACGTGCAAGATTCCCTTAAGGAGAGTGAAATTTTCTACGAAAATTACCGTAGAAGCAGTTTCCCGGGGTGCAAGTCGTATCCCCGACCTTGGCTAAGAAATCCTCGAGTGAGCCGCAATTTCAGTGGATATGTGGGTGATAGGGAAATAGGATCCCTTGAATGTAACACATTGCGAGCGGAAAGCTCTATTCAAGCGTCAGTTCACTTTGCATCGCGAGCGAGAGGCTCTCCTTCCCGTGGTTCATGCAACATTTCAGGTCATGTCGAATCTAACTGTCGATCACAAAGAGGTCTGACCAAATTCAGAGGGTCTGTTGGTCCCTGTTTTGCTTGCGGGGGGAGCACTACGTTCAAAATTGTAGAGCATCAGAAAGTGAAGTCAGGCAGTACAAAGCTTACGTACGTAGGTACAGTGCAATTAGAGGCGTAAATGACCGTGGTAGGCATGAGGTGCACTATGCTGGGGATTCCGAGCGAGAGAATTATTTTTCAAGCGAAATGTAGGAGGTGCAAGTGGGAGCGAGACGATTTTGCCCGAGTGTCACCACAAGGCTCTCGTTAATCCGTTAGTTGTGGCCGCGCCAGATACGACCGAAATGACTTTAATTGTAGATCCTTTGTTTCACTGCGAAAATAAATTCGCGGTGTTGGAAGAACAAGAACTTGCTGATAGGATACCGCAGAAGGAAGCATTTGAGGCTTATTTTGCGACTACGGTTGTAGAAGACGGACGTCTTACAGAGTCCACTAAAAAACGCGCCGAGCTCGTAACTTTCAGAAAATCTAAAAAGCCTGTGATAATCCTGTCTAATCAAGACAATTATTTAACAGCCCTGTTAGAGAGTAGCAGCGAAAAATGCCTCATTAGTTACAGTAAAATCAAGTGCCTAAATGAGAAACTAAAACCAAGCAGTTTGAGCGTTAGAGGCATAAACTCAAAGAGTAATGTTAGCGGAGAGGTGGATTTGAAAATTTCAATACCTTATTCGAACAAGGTACTTAAGACCAGCGCTTTAATCATTAAAGATGCTAAATTCAATTACGATCTAACTTAAGGACGAAATGTTCAACAAAATGCAGTAATCAATTTCCAAGAGGGTTCCCTCACGTGGGAAGGAACCAAGGTGCCTTTCAAAGACATAGGAAATAGGCCATCGATTAGTAGAAAAGCAATGATAATGAACATTGCAACAGCGACTGTTTGCTGTCTGAAGTAGTTGCTAAGCAGAGCAAAAAATGCAGCGGCAGAGTGAGCGACCGAGTGGAAATAAAAAGTGAGAAAAAAAATGTGCTCGAGCGTGTAGCTGAGAAACCAAGGCCAGAGGTAAAAAAGAAAAGACCACTAGTAGCACACTGCGCAGCAGTAGAAGTTCCTGGCAATTGTATGAAAATGATAACCGGGTTCGTTTGGAAGGCTAAGCCCGGTGGGTATATAGTGTTGAAAAGAGTGTTGGAAAATGGAGTATTAATAGCGGAATCAATAGTTACAATTAAAGAAGATGGGAATGTACCGTTAATGATGCTTAACCCAACAGATGATGATGTTCATTAGAGCGACAACACTATGTTGCGCAATTTAGAAGTAGTAGCAGAGGAAGAGGTAGAAAATGAAATTTATCTCACGAATGTTGAGGAAGCGCTGAAGGAAGCGAACAATGTAGAGATGAGCAATGTCGTTACGTCAGATTGACTTGGAGTCATCTCGAGTCGTGGTGGAAAAGCAAAGGCCATGGCTAAGGAGAAACTTGGGTCGAATGGTGACGAACGGGGCAATAATTGTGATTTTGCTCGTAGTGAGGAACGAGGAGTTTATGCACAAGTTGAGAGTGTGCCTAATATACAGAAGGACGTAAGTCGTCCGTTAACGACTGAGGACATATTATGCGACGAAGATGACGTAAAGTTACAACTGACTGAAATGTTAAATGATTTCCGTGACGTGATCACGCTAGAAGGCGAAAGGATAGGTGTTACCAATGTAATAAAACACAAAATTGTGCTTAAACCTAACGCTCCAGTACTGAATATTCCACCCTATCGTATCCCTCATAAATGCCAGGAGGAGTTGGCCAAAATTAATAACCAAATGCTCGCACAGGGTATAATAGAGAACTCCATGTCAGACTATAATTTTCCGGTCATCGTTGTAAAGAAACAGAGCGGTGAGATACGGCCAGTAATCGACTTCCGACATTTAAATAGGATAGTGGTCAAGGAGTCGTATCCTATACCAAGAATCGATGAGATACTGTCGACTCTAGGTGGCAACAGTGTTTTCTCGACACTTGACCTTAGGTCCGCATTTCATCAAGTAGAGTTAGAGCAGGAAAGTCGGAAATTTACAGCCTTAGTGTAGGTTACCAAAAATTCCAGTTCCGTCGAATTCCTTTCGGAATCAGTTCAAGTCCGAGCGTATTCCAACGCGTCATGTCATCTGTCCTTGCGCCTATTTTAGGGCGATTGTGCTACGTCTTCCTGGACGATATCATGATATACTCAAAAAATAAAGAACAACATTTGTTTGACCTTCGAGCTGTCCTTACGACACTGCGCACTGGTAATTTATCTATCAAACTTAAGAAATGCCAATTCTTTAAAAAATCAATTGAATACATAGGACATATTATTTCGGCGAAAGAAATACGTTGCAAAGAGTCTGCAAAATTGCAAAATCATCTGGCACCAGTAAATGTGAAGGAGTTGCAGCAATTCCTTGGTACAGTAAATTATTTTCGTAATTTCATCCCGCAGTTTGCAAAAATTGCAAACCCCTTGTACAGATTGTTAAGAAAAAATGATTCTTTCGACTGGAATGATGACTGCTTGCAAAGTTTTGTCAATATATTAAATCAGCTTCGACCTCTCAGACTGTTTTACGACATCCAGACTACACCAAACCTTTTCACCTTTTTACAGATGCCTCAAATATTGGTTTAGGAGCTGTGCTGATGCAGGCCGAGGATTTCGGTGATGAAATAATGCGCCCTGTAGCTTATTTCAGTAAAAGTTTGAACAGTAGTCAAAAACGTCACAGCACTACCAAAAAGAATTCTTGGCGATCCATACCGCTCTTGAAGCTTTCAAATATCTGATCACTGGATACCCTATCCTAATTTACAGTGACCATCGCCCTTTAAGTTTTCTCTTCCAAAAAAAGTTACCGGAAGATACAGCAATGGATAGATGGTGCATTAACGTTCTCTCATACGAACCTATAATTAAATATCTACCAGGTAGGCAAAATGTCGTAGCCGACTACTTAAGTAGGCTACCAGGTGATTTGAACCATTGCAGTCCGAGTCTGAGGTATGCGTCGCGCAGACGCGATCTCAAAAAAAGAGGCAGGCACCAGACGTTCCCAATGACACGACGATGCAGCTAGACGGTAGTGACGCAGTGTTGACACGCAACGAGACAGCTATACCTAAATAAATTTACTATATGACAAAAGAAAAGGGAATTTCCTGGACTTCAAACGAATTCATAGACGAGCTGAATTCATTCAAGTTTCTGAGGTCCTAGAGGTTCGGTTCTAGAGATTGCGTCTTCGTCTCTCACGA
>JACJUY010004928.1:15790-31549 GCA_014220935.1 Platorchestia sp. MABIK
CCCCCCAGCCCCTTTAGCCCCTCCAGCCCCTCCATCCCCTCACCCCAAAGCCCCTCACTCACCCAGCTCGGAGGCTGTCGAAGACACCGGCCAATAGAGCCGTAATTCAATGATGGAGAGGCAGACTTGCCATGAAATACCGCGCTGTTCTCATCAAATCCTGAGTTCGGTTTGATGGACTCAAACGAAGGCATAAAAAACTGTTGGAAAACAAGGTTCATTCGTGTTATCAGCGGCCTGTCGTTTTCAAACGCAGTAAAATGGTCTACATGGGGGAAAAAAGTTACGGTACTCTTTTCAATTCGAAATAAAAGCTACTTGTATTTGTCTTCACCAAAAAACTTGGCAATCAATTCATTTCTAATGTCTTGTTTTCATGCTTGAGACAGGATTTGCAATTGAAACCTTCTGTAGTGTTCTGGAAATGAGTAAACCCCAAACCGTTATTGAACTACAAGAGATACTGCATGTCTCTGTTGAAGTTTCAAAAGAAATCTTTAGAGAGTAATCAAAGCAAAAGGAAGGCACATTTAAAAGTAAACTTTCATCTGGTTTCATGGCAGCTGGTAAATTGAAGTGATGACAATTTTTGTTTCAGCGCACTATCCTACTGTAACTATGCTTCCAATCAGTTTAGTCCGAAGACAGTTTTCCCTCCTGTACATGCAAATAGCTGCTAACCGATCGTAATTTGAAGGAGTCTTTTCGCGAAAAGGCACCCAAGTCTAACGGATTGAAAACGTTAAAGGTTTCGACTTGATTATTCTTAGCATAGTAAAAACAAAATTAGTTCATCTCAGTGCATAGTTATTAGTTCTTGGAACAAGAAATGCGCGCTGATACAGTTGCGTACGTGGGCTCTACTGCTTGAGCTCTGTATGTTCGTGCCCCGAGTAGGTAAGAGATTTTTGCATCAGTGCATGCTATTTCAATCTATCATCTGTTCTCGCTTGAAAAATTCTATTTTGTTTACAAAATAATCGTTTTCAGTTACGTACAACGCGTACTGAAACCCATTTGAAAAAATACTCAGTAAAAATTATCTCTGATGCTTTTTTTCCATAAAATTATAAATTGGATTGCGATTGATTCGTTTTATTTTTTTATGATGTACATGAATAAAATGAATTTATTCAAGTTTATTGCACTTGATGAAACAAAATAAACTGTGTTCGTAAAACTTGTTAATTATTCTCCACTTTCCTCAAATGCACCATTCAAAAGGCGGTATTTTTCCTTATTTAGACCCTATAAATACAGCAGCTTTATTTTCATCAATTTATCATACATTAATTTAGATATCTTCCAATTCCCTCACGTGTAAGTTGGTTTAGGAATGCTCCTAGCATTTTGTACTAAAACAAAGTGATTCATTAAAATCTATGTTTCTGTCTGATTATAAAATGCAACGTTTCCACGTATCTAACGTCATCCTCAGACTGAAAAAAAAGAAAATTATTCTGTATTATTTTTTTCAGCCTAAAAAAGACGTTAGATACGTCGGAACGTTGCATTTTATAATCAGACAGAAATATAGATTTTAGTGAATCACTGTGTTTTAGTACAAAAATGCTAGGAGCATTTCTGAACAAACTTACGCGTGAGGAAATTGGACTATTTCGCAAGGCTGAAAAGTTAGAAAAGTAACGTAGATATCATAACATCATTTTATCCTCATAACCTTGTTTAATTAAGAGCCATATATATTTACATCTAATGAGATCCTAATCATATGAAACCCTCTCATTCAATTTTCTGGTGAACATTTTATTCATCCAGATTCAACCACTGAATGTACAATGAAATTTTAACGCTTTTAAATTTTTAACCTGAACATTAACAACATTTTTGTCGTAAATTTCAACCCTTTCCGATCATCCTCACTCTCAACTTTCATAATAAATCAGTTTACAGGTTTACAGTCATCAACGCTCTCCGGCAACGTACACTTTTACCCCCTTCCCCCTCCTTCCCCTTCCTTTTCTCTCCTTCCTTCTACCAACAACCCCCTTCATCAGAGCAAGGTCTGCTCGAGCTAAAGTGGTCTGCAAATCTGGTTAACGATTTAAAAACATCTCTTTCAGTTCACTAAAATACTAAGGGCAGCTTTAAATTGAAAATGTATTGTTAAAAGTTAGATTGAAGGACTTGGTTGTTAAAACTTTCCCATTTAATGAGAAAGGAGAGAGTTTTATTTTTTTTAATTGTTTTGTAGCATTATGAACATGATATATTATTGTGTTTTGCTTAGCACATTTCCCTCGAAGTGACCCACCGGTAGTCACTTAGGTAATATTCATAGTGCTCCTGACCCACCTGCAGTCACTAACTCATTTTTTGTTAAAACTTAATGAAAGCTAAATGAAGGCCCGATCCAGTTCATGTTTACTATTTTCAAAGTTGATTACCACAATTGACTTCAAGTTCGAATAGAATATTGAACTTCAGTTTAACCCATCGCAGTTAACGAGTTAATTATTTTACACTCCTGATTTTTAGAATACCCAATATGCTAAATATTTTGCGGCTTAGGATTACCGACCACGCATTTAGGAGCTCCAGTGGATAACGACCTAAAAAACAGTCAAAATTTATTCAGTGAGGGCCGCTCAACAAAATATATTCATGCGTATTGTAATATTGAAACACAGCTGGTAGATATGATTTTATTCAGATTAGATTTGGGAACAAATTTTCACTCATTTAAATAAAGAGAAGTTCCGTTCACATGATCAAAATCTAGGTTGAAGCGAAGACTAAAACAAATTTCGATGTTCGTGACGTGGATAAAGTGTGAGCAGGTTTAGATGAAGAAAAGTGAGCTCCTCAGGCTTCGATAGCAAGCAAGATAACTTTAACATCTGCCGGCGTCTCACAGATGTCGACCAGCATCGAGAAAAAGGCGATGTTTAAGCAAATGATGGTTGGGAAATCGTTCTGCATACCATACAACAGCTCATCTCGCGTTGGTGTTCGCTGAACTATGTGTACATATCAGCACATTAGTTACGTTTTAGGATTTTTATTGCGTTCGTTTCAAAATCAGCTATGGGATCCACATTGTCGGAGCTATTTTACAAGATTCACTGAAGAAATGCACCCAGAAGTAATCAAATGTAATAATTTGTGGTTTTTAGATATTAAAAAAATAAAAAATTCTACAGATTTACAACTCTCACGCTTGGAACTCTCAAAAAAGTGGGTATTTTGCGTTTTACTTATTCGTAACAGTCGTTCTTTTGGGTTCATATCGACTGTCAAAGTTTTTGCCATAGTTTACGAACACCATGTGCTGAGAATGCCTGAATTTATCCCCGCTCACGTGAGGCAAACTGCAAATTTTATGAATTTCAAAAGTTAACACCGCTTAAGTGACGCGAACTAAATATTTGAAGAGCTCTTAAATTCATTTCCGCTTGAGTGAAGCAACCTGCAGATTTAAAGAGTCCTTAAATTTATCACCGCTTGAGTAAAACTAACTGCAAATTTGAAGAGTCCCTAAATTTATCGCCACTTTCTTAAAAAAAACTACATATTTAAAAAGTCCTTAAATTTACCGCAGCGCGCATGAGGTGCACTGCAGACTTTAAAAATCCCGAAATTTATTGCAGCTCACGCGATCCATAGCACAGATTTACAGAGTCCCTAAATTCCCCTCAGCTCACCTGAGGCAGACTGCAAGTTTAAAGAGTCTGCCACCTGCTGCCACTGCCATCAGAAGTAAGCTTCGAGTGGCTGTTTAAACACGAAGTAGCAAATTTAGTAAATCTATCTAACCTAAAAATGGCAGTTTTGTTTTTATTTATACTAGTACACCCCTGTTTTCTTAGAAAGGGGGGAGGAGGTGATGTTACGCTGGTGGCGCTACGAGAAGGTCTTTTTTTTGGTGTACGCGATCCGTCATAAATGACTGAAATCGATAATTTCCTAAAAAATATACTTCAGATGTGGATCAAAAACAAATATATCCAACCCAACAGAACCCGCGATTAAAATACACTTAATCTTGTACACTGGTGAAACTCCTATGACAAATAGTCATTAAGCTTCCTTGACAGCGTGATAAAGTGGCAGACCAACTGAGCTTTAATTAACATGGCTTTCCCACGATTTTCTATGCCATCTTGTACCTTTGCTATACTTTGTTCAGTCTCAACTGCTGATATTCTACACAACCTAATCTAACCTACCAATACACGCGATGTTCATTCCGACTCTGAATCTGCTGGGTTAATGTACCGAAAATAATTGTGGAGTTGATGAAGCTTGTATCACAGATACGCTCATCACACACTTTCGGCTGGAGGGTGTGACACACAGACGGGCGGACGCGGCTCCTTCTATAACAGTGATATTTACTTATATATATGCTTGATGTCTGTTTCTTCCGTCTCCCTGTGACGCTCATAAGGATGCTTAACCGTATCTGTGATACGAGTTTCACCAGTGCACATGTACAAGAATATTTTAACCGCGAGCACCATTAGGATGGACATTTTGTTTGTCATCCACGTTTGCAAGATTTATTTAAGGAGAATATCGAATCTCGTCATTTTTGACGGCTGTTTACACTAGTCACTGTATATAGCTAAGTTTCTCCCAGTCACTGACGCCATCATGATAGAGTGATTGGTATATTACACAATTCTTGCAATTTTTCTTTTTCTACTCATGATTTTAAAACGGGAAACAAGATAGGGATAGGAGAAAATTAATTCTCAGCATATTGTTCACAGTTTGATGCTCTCCTGTTTGTTTTTCCCCAGTCTCACTCAGTAAACTAGATACCTGAAAACCACAAATTGACTGCAATTTCTTTTGTTTGCACTGCAACTGAATTTGTAGTTTTCAGGCATCTAGTTTACTGGGTGAGACTGGGGAAAAACAAACAGGCGAGCATCAAACTGTGAGCAAAAAGCAGAGAATTTATATTTCTCTAAATTATAAATTTTAGAAATTGACTGCAATTTCTTTTGTTTGCACTGCAACTCAATGATGGTGACTGAAATTTACGCGAGAGCTATCGTAACGGAGAAACAAAGGAATTAGAAAAGGAGAAAGCCTTTATTTTAAAAATTCGTTCAAAACAGTTTTTGCGAATGAGGAATAGTTCTTGCTCAAATGTATCACTGTTATATATGATGGTATGAGTACGCTATTAAATATTTGAATATAAATCGGTAACTAATATCTGTTGTTGATATTACTCGCACCTAGCAATCTAGGCTGCACACGCCTCCTTTGTTCCTCGCCCTAATTATTCTTAAAAATTGAGCGCGCTCTCAAGTTCACATTCACTAAGCAGCTTAGCACCACAGCGTATATCCTACGTAGCACTGAGTAGCTTACTCTTTGGCAGTTGTTATCTGCATAAGAGCACGAATTCTTGAGAATCAGTCTTTAAAATTTATTTAAACATGAAGTAATAAATTAAAAAAAAAATGAAAAGTTCTCATGTTTTTTGTAAGATTGCAATTGTCTCGGAATCTAATTTTACAAGTTTACAGATCCAATTTGAAGTTTGGTGAACATTTTGCGAGTTGTAAATTATCCTAATTAATTTAGCAAGAGTAGAAGAACTCTGGTGATAGCATGGGGGTAGCATTAGTGAGTACTCGTCTTGAGGTAACTAGCTTGAACTCTGATGGAAGTTTCCAAAGTCATTTTGCAGCAATCATAGCTTGTTTTTTTTAAGCTCTTCAAAACCAAAAATGAAATGAAGCTAAAATTTCTCCCTGAGGTACAAAAATAACAAAAAAAAACGGAATCTAAAATACACAATTAAAACAATCTCCAGACATTTTTCGTTACTTTTTAAAGCTCCTATTTGTTAGGCTAGTGGACAAAAAATTCTGCTCTATTTTCCCTTCTTTTCAGTGGGTTACGGCCGGCAAAACGCCTTCGATCTGCGCTGTGTGACGGCAGGCGGTGGCAATATGCGCTGGCCGTTAACCGTGCGATTTATAGGCAGTAAATCCCGCCCGTAAAGACCAGAGAGACACCTTTGTGTGGCTCCCAGGGTGCTGGACGGGGTCCTGAAATATGGCTGCATTTCCCGTAGATTTAATACACGACTGGGCTCGAACTTAATGCTTTGAAGATGGAAAAGAACAGTTATTATGCTCGCAGATCCTATCTAATGTGTTGAAGCTTAGAGCTGCTTGTAGGAGTGAGGGAGGAAGTTAGAGATGCTTGATTTATTTGTTCGACATTGCATCATGGTTTGCTGTGAAGAATTAACACAGAATTTTTTTGTTCAATTTGTTTTTGTGGCTTAAACCCAAGATGTCGCAACCGTTACTTATAAAGCGCAGGATGCCGTTGTGATTTTTAATTAAAAATAAGATTTTGTTGCTATCGTTTATAAAGTACATAATTTTAGGGAAAATTAAACAACCAGAGTAGTAATTTTAACCTCATTGTCAAATTATAAAGCTTAAGTGTCAGTTTGTAGGACTAGTCATTTCCGGATATAGCCCTTCTTAAGTGAATTTTAAAAAAAATATGACAATTTTTTAATTTGCTAAATGTAATTTGACGAAAGCAATTTGCTCTGCCCAGAAAAAATATTACTAGAAATAAACTTGGATCATAAAAAATTAGCCCACGCTCTGCTACGAAAAAATTGAACACGATACTTTGAAAAAATGAAATAAAATAAATGAGTTGAAGCTTAAATTTCTTCCTATAAAATAGAAATAAAATTACTTCAAAAAATAAAAAAAATAATTAATACGGATCAAGAATGATTTAATTATATAACGACGAGTGAAACTGGCATGTGCAAATTGATTTCAGGACACTCTAGTCTTGCTGTTCACAAGCTAAGCCTAAAATTTTTGAAGTTTTGAAAGTAAACTTTTGCTTATTAAAAAGGCAGAACTCTCTATAACACGAAAGCAAGAGTCAGACAAAGACCTGGTTCTGCCACCAATCCTACAGCCGTTTAATTCACATCAGAGAAAAGCATCTTCTATTTTGATTAAAGACAACTGAGAAGACACGTAGGAGTGGCTGTGGAGAATGCCTTTCACGTCGCACCCCTCGAGCTCACACTTCTGTGATTGTATACAATTAAGAAGACAGGTAGAAACAGCTCCGGGGTGAGGGAGAAGCCCTTCTTCTCATTTTGGTTGCCCTTCTGTTACGGATAAGGGAAAAAATTCTAAAAAGTGCTATGGAGAAATTCTGTTGCCTTCTTTTTGCACGCCCCTCTGTGATAGAAAATTTAGAAGACGAGTAGATGAGGCTGTGGAAAAACCCTTTTCCGCATTTTTTTTTTGCACTTCTGTGGCTATAAGAACTGACAAGACGAACATGTAGAAATGGCTATGGAGAAAACTCTTCTTCTCACCGAATTTGTACTCCACTCCGTCCCTTCGAGTTAGGAAGCGTTGAAACCCTTTGCACAACTCGATTTTGTTACGTTGCGATTTATGAAAAAAGTTTGGTCACGCGTGTAAAGTAAAAGTTTTAATTAACAGATTTTCTTATGAGGAACTGAGAACAGTAAATTTAAGTTACTAGAAACTTAAAAACGAAGAAAATAGTTAATACTAATATCATATATATTAAAATATCACAATGTATAAGATTAAAATTTCTAAACAGAATCTATTCATTCTGTAAAACGCTTCGGAGACCGACTCCATTCTCAATGAGTAAATCTGTAAAAAGTTGAAAAAAAAATAATTCAGTCAAATCTAAAGAACCTAAGATTTCATTAAAATCAACACATAAATTACCAACGTAAATGAGAAATTTGTCTTATTAAGAACGGGTTTTTCTTTAGCCGTATATAGGGCTTCTAAAATACGCAAGGCTTAATCATTCTGAGTGGTAAAAAAAAATTAAAAATCGTGTTCTACTATGCGGTCGCAGCACTGTTCGCTATGAAGGCGAATAGACGAGTGAGGCGGCTGGGTCAAAATTCTTCCACTATGGTGGATGATTCCACGGTGCTGAGCAATCCTAACGTAGAATGGCAAAGTCGTCATGCCGACATAGCCAGATGTGCACTGTACACAACTAAACTTATAGACAAGAAATGGACGCATTTGTTTAGGAATCATGTCCTTGGTGCGGAAAAATGAGCCAATTTTCATAGAATTGACGGCAATAACACATAGTTTCACGGCAGGAGAATGGCGCTTGAAAGGGATCTCCAAACTTTTGACATCTTATCGGTAAAATCTCCAAAATGTGGGAAAACATAACAAAGACGTTGTATTGGCTCTGGAAGAGTATTAGTTATTGAATATTTTTTGGCCAGGGATTTTTTAATTCGAACATCAACTATAGATGGAAACCCGTTCTGACTAAAATGTTCTTTCAGAAAAGTAAATTCCCCATCTAAGCCCATATAATTTGAACAAATGTTAGACTCTCGATTCAACAAAGTCTTGATAGTATTACTTTTTTATCATAGTTTATCATCGTTCATCATAGTTCAAACGGTAGAGAACTAAATTTTCAACATAAATGTTCGCACACGTATGGGAATTTTTCAAAATTGTCAACTTTTTTCTCTAAGTTTCAGGGAGAAATAAAGAAATGCTTATTTTTTCCACTACGAAGATTTGTTTAAAAACATTTTATTGATTTCATCTTAATTCACAATATTCCTCAAACAAATTGGGCGATTTTTGTGCAGCAATTTTTCGTTTTTTGTGACTAACATCAGTGACAGCAAAAAAAATGTAGTATTATAAAGAGAAAAATTACAGATCTTTCCCTTTGATAAATTCCATAATAAAAATTGTTTTATGATAATCATGAATTTTGAATAATAATGAGTATCTTATGGTGATAATAAATATTTTTAAATCATTCCGAGGAAAAGGAATCACGGCTCGTGTCATTGAAACTAATTTATTATCAAACACATTTAATGAAAAGAAAGCATCGTTCAATTGTAAGATTATGATCAGGCGACAAAGATAAAAGTAGACAAAATTCAAACAAAAATAATTCTGAACTAGAATTAAATTCGTCAAAAGATTTAAAACTAAATTAAACTCAAACTAAATTAAACTAAAACTAAGTTCAATGAGCAGCGAACAAAATGAACGAATCCAAAAGAAAAACTGCTCTAAAGAACATTTGACGATTTCATCCGTTCACAAAAGTGTCTTAATATTACCCCATAAGCTGCAGTTTATCTTCAATATGAAACTGAAACATCCAAGTAAGTCAGAGTCTCTTAATTAATTCAGCAGCTGTGATGAAGTACTGTGTGTCTGAAGAGCTTGATGATCTTTAAGGATTCAATTGACTTTGCATACACTGTGCAGTTAAAATGTCGAGAGTCCATTTGTCAATGTATCCCCGCTTCGGATGTTGCAAAAATAACCATTCCACTCGCTAGAGATGGTGCAAAAATACAGTTCGTAGCACTGATACACGGCGGTGAAGCGAGCGTCGGGCTCAGTTAAGTGTCATGCCAATCTTTGCTTCATCCAGCATGGTGTCTTGCCAAATTTAGTTTCCCACTGAGCTTAATGTCTTGCCAAATTTAGTTTCCCACTGAGCTTGGTGGCTTTCTTCAATGTCCTGCCAAGATTTGTTTCTTTCAAGAGCTTACTTAGTGCTGTTTCCGGTTCCGAGTAGTGCCAAGTTTAGCGCTGTGTCAAATTTAGTTACTCCTGCACATTTTCCTACACGGCATGAGCAAAGCTGTTTATTCATTTGGTGAGCTCTCAATGTCACAGAAATTTTCCAATTAACGATTCACACATGAAAGATTACCATCAATTCCATTCTAGAGGCATTTTTTCACTGAGCTCAAATGTAATCAAATCTGAAACCAAGTTTGGCACAAACATTACCGCCACTGTAGGAGTGTAGTCAGCTTTTGGCAAGAGTTCACTTTTTTTGCTCTGAACATCTATAGAGAAAAAGGTTGCAAGGATGACAGCTGTAATTACGAAAGATTTTAAGAGTAGATGAAGCGTGAATGGAAAACGGACGATGAAATAAAGTGATTGGGATTTTCTCCGGCTGCTCAAAGCATTGTGAAGTTCATGGGCTCTTTCAAAGGTGAGTGTTTTTCTGACCTTGAAAACTACTCGTACAAGAAATTTTGCCTAAGATGAACAGTGGATAGATTAAGTGAATGTCTAGCAAAGCTGTGATGAGGCTACACTAAGTTTATTCAACCGTTGGAGTTGCACGATATTCAACACTTGGAGTAGGTAGATATTCAACAGTTGGAGTAGGGCGATATTCAACACTTGGAGTAGGTAGATATTCAACAGTTGTAGTAGGACGATATTCAACAGTTGGAGTAGGACGATATTCAACAGTTGTAGTAGGACGATATTCAACAGTTGGAGTAGGACGATATTCAACAGTTGTAGTAGGACGATATTCAACAGTTGTAGTAGGACGATATTCAACAGTTGGAGTAAGACGATATTCAACCGTTGGAGTAGCCGATGTATCGTGCAAGCGACAATCACGCTACATGTTTGATTACAGTTACACGCAAACAATCATTGAACAAATCAATGAAACCAGTACTCAACATTCAAAAATACAACACAAGCAATCATTAAACAAATCAATTTAGTATATACGTTCAGTATTCAGAAATACAACACAAACAATCATTAAACAAATCAATTAAACCAATACGTTCAACATTCAAAAGTACCATGCAAGTAACTAATAAACAAACCAACTGAAGCAATACGTTTAACATTCAGAATTACACACATAAATATTGATACCAGCGGTAACTACTGGCACATTGCCATATTTTGTCCAAGTTCTACTTCCTATTTAAACAGAGAGAGAAAATTTTTTAATCGATTTCAAACAGATATCACGCACTGGTTTTTAAAATGGGTTAATTTAATGCCAGAATACAATGACGACTATCCTGTGAAAAATTAACGCAGCGTTTTTTATTTTCCCGACGGGAAGAAACACTGTTCTTGAGCAGCGGAATATCGAACTTACGACCATTTTACGTGAAAAGCAAGCGCTCTTAATCATTAATTGTGAATAAATATATATTCATTCGAGACCCATTGTATAATATACTGCGTGTATAATTTTCACAAGAATGCAGTACACATAGAAAGTATATGTTTTATATGTCCTTCACATGCGTAATATATCATACACACATACATATACATAAATATTTATGTATTGTAATTCTGGCCATGTTTATGTGCTCTTGATATGTAGATATATCTGGCTGTGTAAATATAATTATGTATGTGTGAAGGGCTCAGCACATGTATTACACGCTGTAATATATAGGGTAACACAATGCATAAAATACTATGCAATGACATGCACCTGTCAACAAGAAATGTGTTTAACGTTAATCAGAAATGGGATTTTTTTTGCAATTCTTTTAATTTTGTGAGAATGTTGTAATTAAGTAATGTTACAAACCAGTGTAGGAATTTAAAATTTACATAATGTTCATATTACAACTTAGACAAAGTTACATGGTGTCACGAATAAGTTTGAGCATTTTATTTATACATAATGCTCATATTTCAATTTAGACAAAGTAACAGGGTGTCACAAACCAGTGTGGGCATTTCAAATTTACATAATGTTCATCTTACAATTTGCACAAAGTTACAGGGTGTCACAAACCAGTACGGGCGCGCATGTAATTCACACACGGTTGCGCACCGCCTCACACGTCGGTAACTCGACGGCTTTACGCAAAGTATTTAAGAAACAAAAGCAGCGACGTGCATGAGACGATGACGAGATGTTCACGACATGCAGGATGTCCCAAGAAACGTACATACACATACTTTGACTGACGATTACTCATGTCTGTTATATTTTTATATCAGGTGAAACCAAGTTTTAGTTTTACATGTTAAATTTCTTAAATTTAATGTTCTTTTATGTCATTAAAAACATTAGACTTGCATCTATATCAACAAACATCAAAACAAAACCATGAGTACTGTGGAGTCAAAGAGTGAGAACATTCATTTGAGACATTCTGTATACAAGTTCTGTTACGGACACACACCCTGAATTGAAATTTAAGCTCACTGATGAAAGTTCAAACTCACTGTCCAGCGTTGCGGCGGGTATAGGTTTAAGTTAGAAAGTCGAGTCAAAGTTTGGAACGTCGTCGAAAGTTAGTTTGTGATCAACGGGCAAAAGTTTTAATTATCAAGTGGAGATTTGAGGACCGTGGTATGACGGATTTAATTTTACGAGCAGAATAAAATAATTTTTTCTTTTTTATGAGCTGTGGTAGTGGAATGCGACTCAAAAAATGAGCATTTCATGTATTTCTTTTTCAGAAAAATGCCAATGATTTTCAAGTAGTAATTAAAGAACACTGAAGTTGCAGTATTAATGATTTAAGCCGCAGAATTGATAATTTACTAACATCCAGAGAATAGTTCTTCCTAATTCCATGCAAGGCTAGAACTCCCTAGAGTTAGCTTTAATGATAATCGTTGTCTGCTTATAAGGAATAAGAATAGAGACAAGGAAACAAGAACTACATTAATATTTATGAAATGAGAAACAGAAATTCAGGGGCATGATAATAGGAAAGTAAAAACTGTGTTTGAGTGAAAGTTACATTTTTATTTTGTGTATGTCATCGAGGCATTATTTTCGAATGAATACGTCGCCGTGTTTACTCTGCGATTTACAATCATTATTGTCTGCGCTGCATTTTTGGAGCGGCGATTTAGAGGTGCTCATGAGCTGGAAATTCCTGGAGATCATTTTGCTCGTCAAACGCTAATAGCGTTGAAAGGCCGAGTTCCGGTCTTCAAATCTCGACTTTATTACCTGGGAATTGAATTCCAATCCTATTTGGTATTGAGAAACCGAGGGTTGAGATCCAATTCTGCAGATAAGTCCTGATTGAATTTCACTGGGATATTCATTCTGCACCATAAATATGCGTGCCAGATAAGGTTTAGAAAACGAATATTCTATGAACTTCGAATTCAGTGCTGAGCTGAAATGTTACGAGTCTCAAGAGTATATACATTATAATGAAGTAATCTTTTGTGCGTTATTTCCATGTGTGGGTTAGAATGTGCGAAGATTTGAGACATTATTTAATCAGACTGTTTTCTAGCTCATTGCGACCATGAATCTAGACTATCTCATGCAAAGTGTTTTACGACCATAAATCTACGTTATCTCATTTAAAACATTTTACGACCTTAAATCTAGGTCATCTCATTCAAAATAATGCTTAAGGATCCTCAACCCAATCTGGTTTGCTGACGATACTTGCATCTACAACAGACACACATACGTTTTTTCGTTGTTCATTTAGGCTTAAGTATCTCGAAAATGTGATAAATTAAAGTTCGGTCAAATATTATCTACCTGACCCACATTATCCATTTTTGAAGATTTTTAGAGTGATTTTCTTCAACTCGCCCAAAAAATTTCTTAATCTCTATCTCCCTACTGCTCAACTCGTCTCTATCTCTGATTCTATCTTTTGACAATTAGAAAACAAACTCAATACGCTGCATTGAATTTATTTGTGTCAAACCTCATCCCTCACACAACACACACCTCTTCTCCAGAACATTCAATTTTTTAATTCTGTTCAAATTTTTGCCGTGCTTTACTACCAGAAAACGATAGCAACTTTCATTCATCTTTTTTTTGTGCACTCGCAATCAGGCGCATCACAGGAATTTAATTAGTCCTTTTTCTGTGTTCTTTAACAGATGAAGGGCTTACGTGTGGTGAATCGTCAACATCGAAACAATTAAAAGTTTTTTGTTTGAAACAAGATATCATTTTTAAGCGAATCTGTCATAACCGTGTTCAAAAAGCCTTCGTTCTTTTCAGTCGTTATATCTTTTGGAGATCTGAGACTTTTATGTCTTTTTACATCTAGAGTGGTAGCACATTACCGTTTGTTTTCAGACAACTATACCTAACGATATTTCCAGGGAAATTTCTATTAAGTTTCGCATCGAGGTCAATGGATTTTTTTTACTCATCTTTGGCCGATAAGAAATTCTTGGGGCTGCAAAAAACTCCACGAAGATCATATCGATGACGGCTTTTGGGAGTTTCGTAAGTGTTGAACAGAACCAGAGTGCAATAAAAGAAACGATTTAAACGCCTAAATCACCTTGGCGGCCGATGAATTTGCCTCGCTGTAGATGCAGTTCAACAATAACTGCACGTTTACATTGTGCCTAATCTGTACATCTACATTGTACTCTAGGCTCTTAAAATAATTGAAATTAATCTAAAAAAATAACAACGAGTAAACCTTTTAACCATATACGAATCAAGTGAGGAATATAAAATTTAGATGAAGTTGAATTTGTTTACAATTCATCAGGAATCTCACGCAACAGTGTATTTCATGTATTTCTCTACGTTTTTCGTGTATTTCTCAACGTATTTCATGTATTTCTCTACGTTTTTCGTGTATTTCTCAACGTATTTCGTGTATTTCTCAGCGTATTTCGTGTATTTCTCTACGTATTTCGTATATTTCTCCACGTATTTCGTGTACTTCTCTTTGAATTTCGTGTATTTCTCAACGTTTTCGTGTATTTCACAACGTATTTTGTGTATTTCTCTACGCATTTCGTATATTTCTCCACGTATTTCGTGTATTTCTCAACGTATTTTGTGTATTTCTCTACGCATTTCGTGTATTTCTTTACGTATTTTCTTTTGTTGTTCCCAGCACTGATGATAGAATCAATGAGCTCCAAAACGTTTGTGAAAAATGAAGCGTATCACAATATTGATTTTTATTTTTAATCTATTCGAATTATTTGGAAATTAGACTAAGGACGTATTCCGCCCTCAGTAAATTATTCACTGCTCACAAATGCTGCGGCCTCCATTGATGCAAACGCAGCGGCGTGGCCTTCATGTCTCTCGAAGTTTGAGGACAAAGGAACAACAAAATGTCGAACACAAACACGTCTCTCAGCATCCACTACCTTGTGGGTAAGGTGGAAATGTTTTACTTCTCAATCCCAACTGTGTTAGGGCCAAAATAACTGATTAAATCGATATCCTGATGTAAAATTATTTCAACCAATAACCGAATATTTTGCAAAAAATATTCGACACATCTCATTTTGTGTAAGAGAAAATACATCCGTATTTTGCCTTTCGGTTCTTCATTATTCCTTTTCCATCTCATACATGTTGAACACTCCTTTTATTATTCAATAGCATTAATGACTACATAGGGAAAAACCAAAAGATCGAGAGAGTAAGACATCTTCAAACTTTTTGCGACTTGTACATATTTAACTATCCTTTTACTTTTCAATAGAACTAATGACTACATAAGAAAAAGGCGAAACACTGAGAAAGACACTGACGAAAAACGAAATAAAAAGATTGAGAGAGAGGAGAAGAGAGCGAGAAGCGCTCGCTCACAAATTTTTTGGTGTAACCTTCAGCGTCTCTGGAATCTGAGCTTCAATATATAAATTCCTGCGGGCAAATAATGCAGATACTTTTATCTAAGAAATGAGCATTCCTGGCCAAAATATTGTGATACTTCTGCTCAGTAGAGGTGGGGTGGGATGGAAGGGATGAGGGAAGGTGTGGGGATTGGAGAGATGTGAGGGAAGATAGGAATGGGAGGGATGAAGGAAGGTAAAGATGGAAGAGATCACGGAATGTGAGAGATGATGGCAGAGGGATAGGGGAAAAGAGGTAAGGGGGGATGAGATAAATGAGGGGAAATAGGGCTGAGAACGTGGAAGAAAAGGACGGCTTTCATGGCTGCTCAGGGGATGG
>JACJUY010004928.1:51633-65821 GCA_014220935.1 Platorchestia sp. MABIK
GCTACAATCAGCATTTCATGAGCCTTTGATCACCCAAATGGCTACAATCAACATTTCATGAGCCTTTGATCACCCGAAATGGATACAATCAGCATTTCACGAGTCTTCAATCACCCGAAATGGCTACAATCAGCATGAGCCTTTGATCACCCGAAATGGCTACAATCAGCATTTCATGAGCCTTTGATCACCCGAAATGGCTACAATCAGCATTTCATGAGCCTTTGATCACCCGAAATAGCTACAATCAGCATTTCACGAGTCTTCGATCACCCAAAATCTCTCCCACGATGAAGACTCCAAATGAAAACTCCTACTGACTCCTTTTGGACTTCATCCTTGACTTTCCTTTAAGTTTTGTGCTGACTCGAAGCTTTGCTTGTATCTCACTCTATCACGAGTGTCATGACTCAGCACTTTTTGCTCGCAACAAGCCGACGCTTGCAGGAGCTGCGCTCGTCTGCGTTCTTTATAAAGTGCGGAAATCGGAGCTGACGATCCTGTTTTGTTCCGTGATAAACTAATTGATGAAGAAGAATGGCTCAATCTGATTGTGCGTAAAAACATTAGAAGTTTGAACATGTTGAGCTGGCCGTTTTTTGTGTGGGCTCTTACTGATTGGTTTTGTGAATTATTTGCCGATAGAAGTAAATTTCACGTATTATTTCAGAAATCATTTAACAGACTTTTCTCAAGGACGATTTCATGGATTATTTTCAATGGATATTTTACTAATTATGTTCTAGGATTATTTGACGGATTATTTTCAGTGATTCTTTGACGGATTATTTTCAAGGATTAAATCACGGATTTTTTTGAGGATATTTTCACGGATTGTTTTCAAGGACTATTTTTCGATGCTCATGAAGTGCTTAATGTTTTTTCATACTTTCAACAAACTAAATAAGAACTTTTTACTGCATTCCTCTCACTGGCTTCAACCACTGATATAGATATTAAAACAATTTTTGTGATTTTTCCATAAATTAAATAAACGACCCTTGTATAAAGAAATTTTTCAAAACCAAAGAGCTGAAATTTGCATCAACTCTTCAGAAATGTACTGTTATTTCTCTTTTTTAAAAGAAAAGGGCAATGGCCAACAAAACAAGCAAACAAACGATGGCAAATAAACCTGTAGCTGCACCGCATTGCGTTCCATCAGGTAAGCTGAAAATTTATTACTGCAGGATAGCCACAATATTGCAGTTAAAATCTGCATCTAAACTTGGGCTTGAAACAGCGGTTTCGCACGCGCTGTAACATCGCGTTGCACAGCATGAAAAAATATGACATTTTAATCTTGTAACTCGATAGTTCGAGGTGTGGATTATGCGAGATGCTGAAATGCAACAGGTCAGTCACAGGAGCGTATTTCAAGTAATTTACATGGAATTTACACTCTAAGTTAACACTTTTCTGCATTATATGCATAGCCTATTTATATTGAATTACATACTAATTAATAATTGCGTTACATAAACATGTATACAAATATGAATGTGCGTACGTGCACTAATTTGTTTTCAATCAACATTTGAAAGCTTTTCGATCCGCCCATGGCAACATTTGGGGGCTGTGCAAAATGAGAGACCGTGAAAGACTGAAATGTAGCCCCTAATTTTTAGCAGGCCCTGACACTGCAGTACGCGGGCCCTAAAGTCCTCAAATGTTGACATCCGACAAATTCAAGCAAATGCTGTATTTATCAGGTTGCTGTAAAAGTTATTCCCAATTTAAAGATCTTGGGAAAAATGTTAAGTCAATGACTATGGAAATATTTATCCATTAGGACACTCTCCATTGCTTTCAATCGCCTTATTCCACCTTTCAACAGGCTTACAAATACCTCGCCTTAAAATTCTGTAGGATTAGAATCGAAATACAAATTCAACTCTTTTTCAATCTCTTCCCTTCCTAACCAAGTCCACTAAAATGGTTTTGTAGTCCTCGAAACGAATGGAAATCAGAAGCAGGAGCCATGTCTTACTGTCTTGCAATTTCCCTAGTGGTGACATTAGAATTCTCGGTCACAAGAAAATTAGCCGCATTGGAATTACGTATTCTTAGACGACTTTTCTTTGGCTCAACTTTTCAAGTGAAATCACCGAATCGAAAACGAGAAAACCGTCTCCTGAAACTTCGTTCATTCTCTACATCATCTCCATAAGGCCGCGGCCAGACAAATAACAGTGGAGCAGGGCAGAGCAGAGCATTTTTGACCCACTGGTAGCTGCTTGCTTGTGCTAGCAGGTTAGGGTGGCCAAACAAACAGCAGTGGCTAGTCCTAAGTCCGTAGCAGTTACAATCTTGGCGCCAAGAAGAGCAGTGCTTTGTGATTGTGCTTACCTCAAATTTTGCTCATTAAATAGCTGTAGAACTGGCAATATTTCATCTAATTATGTTTATTTATATATATTGCTATGCTTTGCATTATGTTGTTAGCATTACAAGTACATCCGTACACTTTCGTATTTTACTTTCGATTTCCCTAGTATATTTCTACACCCAATGAATTGAATGGCTTTAGTACTGTTTTTCTATTGCTTCAGGAAATTCCACAAGAAATTAATTGCATGATATGCAAGTTATGATTGCTGATAGAATAATCATGTAAATAATTTACTGACGAATGACTTGAAACCTTATAGATACCTAAATCAGAATTATTTTGCAGTGATTTACGTGTAGAGACATTACAGAACAAGGAACTTATTCGTTCAAGCGTATAAAGGTGTACATTTATGGAAATAACAACCCGAATTTCGAATTAAAAAGTTAATAATAAATTTCAGATGTATAAGGATCTTTTGTATATGGCTTGCGTCACTTAGTTTAAATTTTATTGTTATTTCCCCAAAGAACTTGAACATCACAACCGTTTTTTAGAGAAACTAATAGTTTTTTAGTTGCATGCTTTTAAAGTTGTTTTTACCAATGTAACTGTTGAAACGCAAACTTAAATATTTCTGTATTGGCCATGCCCAGCACTTCGCGCTGGTCGAGAAAAAGTTGATACATAAAAAAGGTATTTTTGAAGTCAATTTTAGTGCCGTGCGCCTAATACGATAGACCTAAGATAAAAATGTTCGTCATTGGTGCGCTTTAAAGTGTAGGTATTGACCAACAAAATGCTTGGTATAGGTTTAGTTTTTCAATTTATGAGGTGGAAAATACCTATAAACGCATAAATAACTATACAAGCCCATTCAGTACTAACTTCCACAGCGTCTGTCATAAATGATCATTGTTCATTAACATAGTTATGATCGAAATATTATGAGATGCACCCCCGATCGCAGGAATAGCTTGCACCGAGGAGATCAGAAGTTCGACATCCTCCCCGTACGAACTCTAGCGTGCAACTGACTGCTAGTTCCCGAGCGGTGTTTAGCATCCAAGATAAAACGCTGCTGCCGCTTGCTCCGGACAGCGCTGCCTCGTCCTGCTCCCTGCTACTTGTCTGGCCACACTAATAGGAATACCACTAACATAAAACACGGCGCCGGCTCTGCTCTGCTCTGCCCTGCTCCACTGCTGTTTGTCTGGCCGCGGCCTAAGTGTTCTGAATAGATTTTGCTGCCGCACTTGCTTTAATTAACACCTTTATGAAATTCGTACAGTAGAACATTTCTGGTGTGATCTTTAGATGTAACAAACATGGATGCCATTATTCAAAAATATGAATTTAAAAGCGATAATCTGAAAAAAATCGTTCAGTTTAGTCACAGAAATATACTACTCTTATGACAGAACACAAATAATTTAAAAATAAGATTTTGAACATCCGTGCTAAAAATCGGACATTCCTTTCACATTAATCTGATATATATTGATCCCGAATACTACCCAGTGGGACTTTTTCGCCAGTGCACTGACGATTTCAGCTGCCCAAGTATAGTGTCTGCATAGCACACCCAAAATTATAGATGTTTGAGCAAAAAAATTTGACTGGTCTTTCATAGTGTTCTATTGCATAAAAATTGTCTTTGATCAGTATTTCTCCTTTGATGCAGCAAGCAGTGTCCAGACAAATTTTTTTTGCATATTAACCAAAATATCTGATAAATTCTGTAGGACCGACAAGAACTATAAGCTGCTCGTTAACCTTGAAAAGAGAATTTGACACCGATTTTAAAGATTAAACAGAATACTATGTACTTCATAAACCAAGTCAGTGATAAAGGGTTATACCCTCCATTCCCCTCACAGCTGCAATACCTGACTTACCCTCCATTCCCCTCACAGCTACAATACCTGACTTACCCTCCATTCCCCTCACAGCTACGATACCTGACTTGCCCTCCATTTCCCTCACAGCCACAAAACCTGACTTGCCCTCCATTTCTCTCACAGCTACAATACCTGACTTGCCCTCACGTGCCCTCAATATCCAAGGCTCGTGCCTGCCAGTTCTGGGCTTGATTCTTTCAATAAATTCTGTGTCCTTTCTTTGCGAGGATGCGAGGAGGAGGACGTGGGGAAATGGGGAAAAGGGAGGAAGGCTTGGACTGTCAGCACAGGAGCCGCTCCCCATTTGTTTTGGGGCAGGAACAGAGGTCGATTTTGTGTCCCTCTTGGGGCTTGAGCACATGGGGGAAGCTGGGGAAACAGGGACAGAAGGTTGAGGAATTCTGGAGAATGTTGCTGAAAAAGCCTGAACGAAGTTCTTTAAGTGAGTGCTATGGAATAAAAACCTTAAATAAAAGCCTTAGAATGAAGGTGCTAAAATGAAGGTCTCGGAATGAAAGCCTTGGAATAAAAACCTTGTAATTAAGGCATTAGAATGAAGGCCTTGGAATGAAGGCCTCACAATGAAGGCCTCAGAATGAAGACCTCGAAATGAAAACCTTAAAAAAATGCCTTAGAATGAAGAAAGCCCTCAGAATGATGCCTTCGAATAAAGGCCTCAGAATTATGGCCTTGATTTAAACAATTTAATCAATTTATTCACCACTTAAGTCTAGTACAATGGTTAAATTTGAGTATAGCTACATGTGAGCCCGAATAAGTTCAGTGACTTCTACGGCATGTGAAAACCTTAATGTGAAAACCTTTGAACGAAAACCTTGGATTGAAGGCCTCAAAATGAAGGCTTTGACATGAAGGCCTGAAAACTTTAGAGTGATGGCCTTAGAACTGAAGCTTCACAAGGGTAACTGTGACAAAAGTATATAGAAAACACTTACGGGCTTCAGCCATGGTCTTTCTATGCTCAAAATTCGTTTTTTCCACACAACAGTCTACGACGTGTGAATACAAATAGATTTTCGTCTTGCTTGGGGAAGACATACGATTGGGAGGTAAAAACCAGGTCAAGCTAATTGAAAGGCGCTGGTTGGTTATGAATTAGACTGGAAAATGAAGCATGGGTTTTTGTAGATTAATTTTGAGTGTAATATTACATTGTACGCACGCAATTAATGAGAGAACACCTTATTGCAATAATAACCTCCTCAGCAGACGCAGGAAAAAGAAAGCTTGGATGTGAATAGATCAACATTTAACGCGATATTGCATTGCGAGCAATCAGTAGGAGAATACAATATTGCAATAATGACCTCCTCAGGAGGTGCAATCCAAAAGTCAATGTCATCCACATCTTGAGACAACATTTCAACATCGCTAGTACCAGATTTATAAAGAAAGAATGTACTATAATTTTGTTTTCGTGCTTAATCATCATAAGCAATTTTGAAATTCGTTTCCAAATGTTTACGCTCACAGTTTTCATTTATCTCACTTGTATCTGCTCTTCATACTCTGCTCCACTTTCCCTTTTTACCATGCTTTACTCCACTTTCCCGTTTTATCATACTCAACTCAACATTCCCGTTTTATCATACTGTACTCAACTCTCCCGTTTTATCATACTCTGTTCACCTTCCTGTTTTATCACACTCGGCTCCATTTTCCCGTTTTATCATACTCTGCTCCACTTTTCCATTTCATCATTTGTTGCTCAGCTTTCCGGTTTTAACATACTCGGCTCCACTTACCCGTTTCATCAGACTCTGCGCCATTTTTCCGTTTTATCCATTTCTGCCTTTCTATTTCATGGCCACGGTCTTCCATTTTCTGCAATGGACACGTGAAACAGAGATACAAAAAGTGAGTTCGCGCGTTACGTCACAAAAGCTTTCCTGTGTCTTGCGATCCGAAATTGAAGTTTTGCGCTCGGAGGGCAGATTTGTTTTTATTTGTTTTGACGAGAGTGGAACGTTGTGCTGGACTCGGAGGATCAGTTAGTGGAATGGAAAATAACGTGGGGGGACTCAAGAAAATACGTCACTAACCGGCGTAGAACTTGGAAATAACCGAGTGTAGGAAGAGAAGGGAATGAAATGTTCAGATTTTGATTACGCTGACATGGTAAGTGGGAAGTAAGGCCGTGGTATGAAAAACTGAAAATAAGGAATACTTTGAAATAAGGAAAATGAAGGGAGAGAAGTGAAGGAAATTTTCAGATACTGATTGTTTTGAAAAGATGAACGTGAAGTGAGATTGGTATGAAATACTTAAATAATGAATACTCTGATATACTGAATTGTTTGAAAAAACGAATATGAATGGATGCAAAAGAATAAAATTCTCAAAGACTGAAAAAGTCAGTACTCTGAAATTATTAGTGGGAAGTGAGGCAGAGTATGTAATACTAGAATAATGTAGCACTGGAAACCATGAAATAACGAAGGAAAAATAAGACTGAGGAATGAAATACTAAAGGGTTTACAATAGAAAATAATAATTCATTCAAAATATCAAAATGCCAAAAATATGGTTAAGTCTACAGCTCTCTTCCACATGTTAGACGTCACATGTGTTTTGGTGATGCTACTTCGGTCACTGAGTTCCATTGCGGCAACTGAAGTAGATGTCTTACTTATACTTCTCCTGAAGTGGGTATCGGTGATACGCACAGGAGAAGTCAAAATTTTTACTGATTAAATTTACATTGGGACGTTTTAAGATTACTGAACACATAAAATGACTGGATGAAATTTTGAGGGGTGACTGAATTGTAGTCACTACACGTACTACCACACAAAGGTGCCTGCACATATGTACAGTAGAAGCTGCCACACAAAATGTGTTAACACTCAATGACAATATTAATCAAAAATTCTAGCTACTGTATTGATATACTACAACCTAGAAGTATTTTCATTCATTCAGATACTATTGCATTGCTCTGATTGTTCATAAGCTACTCTATAATGCATTGAATTTTATCTGTAATTGAAGAATCGAATAGTGTTTTAAACTTCTTATGCCATTGATATTGAATTTTTGTGTAAAGAACACAAACTCATCTTTTTTTATTCTGCGAGAAGATGCAAAAAATATACTCTTCAATTCAAAAAACATTTAGTCAGAGAAAGACTTTTCTGCAAATTTCACGAAATCTTTTGATAAAAAATTGCTTGAAAAATCAAGTGACTTTTTTGAATGTTAACTGCCTTTGTCTTGTATAAAACTTTTGTTAGAAACTCTTCTATGAAGCTCATCGCTGTGGTTTGTCGACAACGATTTGAAAAAAAATAAGTAAAATTGCTAAAATTCTACGCTAAATTTATAAAAAAGATTAAAACTGCTGTGAGCTGACTCGAAGTGAAGTATAAATTGCTTCAAATATCCATTATACGACGATACATTGAACAAAAATAAGTTAAAGTTTCCACGATACGACGATACATTGAATAAAAATAAGTTAAAGTTTCCACGATACGACGATACATTGAACAAAAATAAGTTAAAGTTTCCATGATACGACGATACATTGAACAAAAATAAGTCAAAGTTTCCACGATACGACGATACATTGTACAAAAATAAGTCAAAGTTTCCATGATACGACGATACATTGAACAAAAATAAGTCAAAGTTTCCACGATACGACGATACATTGAACAAAAATAAGTCAAAGTTTCCACGATACGACGATACATTGAACAAAAATAAGTCAAAGTTTCCATGATACGACGATACATTGAACAAAAATAAGTCAAAGTTTCCATAATCCGACGCTGAAGGGAGCCGAGCGGCTGTGTAGTGGACACTGCCGTCAGCGCTGCCGCAGTCACCGCCGTCGTAAACGATGTTCTGAAGATTTTTTTCCATCATTTAGATATTTGTTTCATCACGCTTTAACCTCCAAATTCGATAAATTTGAAGCAAAAACGCGATAATAGTCACTCCTGGTCGAGCTGGTACCCATTTGATGCACCGGTGTTAAGTGGGGATTTGTGACTAAGTCGTTTCTTCTGCCGACAAAAAATACACCGGGTTCGTCGACCATTTTTTTAATATCAAAAGAAAAACAACATAAGGTTGGTGCAAAAGTAATGTAGATTTTTAGAACGAATGTTTAGAATAGAATTTGTCAATTATTTACATTCAGTTATAAGTGTAGTAGATTTGCGTGACCAAATTAAGCGATTTTCTTTCAAATTATCTCTCTTACGTTCAAATTTTTCATAAACATTGGCATCCATGTTTGTCCCATCTAAAGATCACATAAGAAATGTTCTCCTGTACGGGTTTCGTAAAGAAGTTAATGCAAGTGCGGCAGAAAAATCTGTTCAGAACACTTATGGGATAATGAAGTGAATGAAAGAAGTTGCAGGAGACGTTTTTCTCGTTTTCAAAGTAGTGATTTTAGTTTAAAAGATGAGCCAAAGAAAGGTCGTCCAAGAACACTTGATTCCAATCAGTAAGATGTTCTTGTGTCCGAGAATCCTACAGTAACCGCTAGGAGAATTGCAAGACAGTTGGACGTGGCCCATACAACCTGCTTCTAATTTACATTTTTCCAAGGACTAAAGAACTATGTAAAGAACAAGGGAAGTGATTGAAAAAAATATTCATTTGCATTTTGATTCTAAGCCTACAGAATTTTACAAACGAGGCATTTCTAAAGTTGTTGAAAAGTGGAATGAGGTCTTTGATAGCAATGCAGAGTATGTTAATGGATAGATATTTGCACAGTCATTAGCTTATTCATTTTTATCCTAGATCTTTAAATCAGAAATTTCTTTTCCACTAACCAGATACAAGGTGTCCCTCAAAAAAATCGTCAAAATTTTCAAATGTTTATTGCCTAATAAGTCTTTTAATCGTAAAGACTTGGAGTTTTCTGGTCGAACCATTAGTTCTGACTGTTTTTACCAGTATGATAAGGAGAGTAAAAACAAACAAGTAACGTTCATTTATTTAACAACATATTCTCCATCGTTAGCAACAACTTCAGACCACCTACCAACAAATATTTATAATGCCTTGTTCATAGAAATCTTTGGTTTTTGAATAAAAAAGGCCTGCAATTTATTTTCAATGTTGTTTTTGTCTCTCAACGTTTTCCCTGTTAAATGATTGTATAGACTCCAAAAGAAATAGAAGACATAGAAATAGAAGAAATACAAGAAGGAGCAATAACTGGAGAATAGGGCGGATGCATCAATGTTTCCCATTTCAGCATTTCAATTGTGTCCAAAGTCATCCGTGCTGTGTGCGGACGCGCATTGTCGTGCTGAAAGATGACGCACTTTCGATTGGCCATAACTGGGCGCTTCTTTTTAAAGCGAAATTTAGTCTTTGCAACTGTTGATAGTACAGTTCTGCAGTGATAGTTTGGATGTTTTCAAAAAGCTCGTTGTGAATAATTCTTTTCATATCCCACCAAATACACAACAAAATGTTTTTCGGATGGAGCCCTGGTTTTGGTTGTGATTGTTGTTTTGCATGTCGATCAAGCCATTGATGTTGACGTTTAACATTGCTGTACAAGATCCACTTTTCATCTCCGGTAACAACTTTATTAAGAAAAATTTATTGCAGTTAGCAGGAATGCAAAGATGCACAGACATTCACTCGCTGCTGGCGATAAACAGCGGAGAGGTCATAAGGAACCCACTTCCTAAGTTTAGGTTTCTTTCCCAGCTTCTTCAAGTGACGTTGAATTGCCGTTGCACTTACATGAAGTTTAGAGCTCAATTGCCTTATCTCAACTGCAGAATTGGTTTCAAACTTGTTACAACATGAAAACGAACAGGACTTATGATACGACCTGATAGCTTTAAGTTGAACGTCACGGGCGGTTAGAAAATGAATAACAAATATTCCTCACCTACGACAGTGAACGTACCTGCAGCATTTGTATTATAGACGTGAACTTATGCTACACACAGAAATGAATGCTGCGACAAAAGTTGATCATTACGAACACTAAAGGAGAATCTGTGCAAAAGACTAAGGGAGAACATGTATTTAGGGCTAAGAGAGAATCAGAACTAAAAGTTGTGCATAATGAGCGCAAAAAAAGAAGCAATAGCAAAAGCTAGCATCACAGGGAAAAAAGAATCACAGAATAGAATTCTGTTGTCTGACGTGGACGGCAATTATACAGACAAGATGGCAACACTGTTTGCCTGGGGAAATCAGAGCTGCCCAAGTCGAGAATAAACTTCAGAGCTGCTGGAAGAAATTACATCTGCACTGAACGAGAACATTGCATTCCTGCAGAAGTGAAGCGAATAAAACCTGCACAAGAGAAGCACGACAGGAGAAGATAAATAAGAAAGAGGAGTTTGTCGTGTATTGGTAGGGTGTAACACAATGAAATGAACACTCACTTGTTTCCATTATAACTAAAATACAATGGAACAAAAATTGCAACATTAGTCCTTTAGGAGTACATAATTACCACACTGCGATTTTATGAAGTAAATAATTTCAGCATTTGGATTTTATGAAATAAATAATTACAAATTAGAATTTGTAAATTTGTGAATACTTTAACTACAAAAAAGTTATGGGTGCCACTTTAGCGTGTGGTCTACCAGCATACATCGCCTACCCAGGTGCAGTTTGAGATGTACAAATTAAGCGTTTATCGCTAAATTAAATGTATGGAAATAAGTAGTATCCATTAGTAACCTAGCCTAACCTCACGCTATAATACTAGCTAGATTTGGTGGTGAAACATGCTATGTAATAATAATCATAAACACTAGCTAGAGGTAGATCTCATGCTATAGTGCGGCAGACCTCACGCTATAGCAGCACTGATGTTGGCCCCTAAATAATTGCCGCACCAAGATCTTTGTTTTGGAGTAAATGATTACAAGACCGAAATGTTATAAAAAACAATTTCAGTTCTAAATAGAATAGTGTGAATGCATTACTGCATGAAAATTTGAAAACAGTTTAATCAATATTGCAGCATTCCAACAATGTGTCAACAATCGGACAAGTTTTAGTAGTTAAAGGAAAGGCTTAGGATTCAAAACTAAGAGCTTGGGATTCAAAACTAAGAGCTTGGGATTCAAAACTAAGGCTTAGGATTTAAAACTAAGAGCTTAGGATTCAAAACTAAGAGCTTGGGATTCAAAACTAAGGCTTAGGATTTAAAACTAAGAGCTTGGGATTCAAAACTATAGGCTTGGGATTCAAAACTAAGAGTTAAGGATTCAAAACTAAGGGCTTGGGATTCACAACTAAAGGCTTGGAATTCAAAACTACGACTTAGGATTCAAAACTAAGAGTTAAGGATTCAAAACTAAGAGCTTGGGATTCAAAACTAAGGCTTAGGATTCAAAACTAAGAGCTTAGGATTCAAAACTAAGAGCTTGGGATTCAAAACTAAGGCTTAGGATTCAAAACTGAGAGCTTGGGATTCAAAACTAAGGCTTAGGATTCAAAACTAAGAGCTTGGGATTCAAAACTAAAGGCTTGGGATTCAAAACTAAGGCTTAGGATTCAAAACTAAGGCTTAGGATTTAAAACTAAGAGCTTGGGATTCAAAACTAAGGCTTAGGATTTAAAACTAAAAGCTTGGGATTCAAAACTAAGGCTTAGGATTTAAAACTAAGAGCTTAGGATTCAAAACTAAGAGCTTGGGATTCAAAACTAAGAGCTTGGGATTCAAAACTAAGGCTTAGGATTTAAAACTAAGAGCTTGGGATTCAAAACTAAAGGCTTGGGATTTAAAACTAGGAGTTAAGGATTCAAAACTAAGGGCTTGGGATTCAAAACTAAAGGCTTGGGATTCAAAACTAAGACTTAGGATTCAAAACTAAGAGTTAAGGATTCAAAACTAAGAGCTTGGGATTCAAAACTAAGGCTTAGAATTCAAAACTGAGAGCTTGGGATTCAAAACTAAGGCTTAGGATTCAAAACTAAGAGCTTGGGATTCATAACTAAAGGCTTGGGATTCAAAACTAAGGCTTAGGATTCAAAATTAAGAGTTTAGGATTCAAAACTAAGGGCTTGGGATTCAAAACTAAGGGCTTAAGATTCAAAACTAAGAGTTTAGGATTCAAAACTAAGGCTTAGGATTCAAAACTAAGAGTTTAGGATTCAAAACTAAGGCTTAGGATTCAAAACTAAGGCTTAGGATTCAAAACTAAGGGCTTGGGATTCAAAACTAAGGGCTTAAGATTCAAAACTAAGAGTTTAGGATTCAAAACTAAGGGCTTGATATTCAAAACTAAGGGCTTAAGATTCAAAACTAAGAGTTTAGGATTCAAAACTAAGGCTTAGGATTCAAAACTAAGAGTTTAGGATTCAAAACTAAGGGCTTGGGATTCAAAACTAAGGCTTAGGATTCAAAACTAAGGCTTAGGATTCAAAACTAAGGGCTTGGGATTCAAAACCAAGGGCTTGGGATTCAAAACTAAGACTTAGGATTCAAAACTAAGACTTAGTATTCAAAACTAAGACTTAGGATTCAAAGCTAAGGGCTTGGGATTCAAAACTAAGGGCTTGGGATTCAAAACTAAGACTTAGGATTCAAAAATAAGACTTAGTATTCAAAACTAAGGCTTAGGATTCAAAACTAAGGGCTTGGGATTCAAAACTAAGGGCTTGGGATTCAAAACTAAGACTTAGGATTCAAAACTAAGACTTAGTATTCAAAACTAAGACTTAGGATTCAAAGCTAAGGGCTTGGGATTCAAAACTAAGAGCTTAAGATTCAAAACTAAAGGCTTAGGAGAGTCAGAAATAAAAGCTTATGATGTTAAAACATTGGTTTTAAATGTGAAGGAGCTCAGAATTCACAAGAAAGTGTTTCAGAAATGAACGTTAGGGTATATGAGTTGGAATTAGACAGTCAAGAACTGAGAGTTGAACGGTTAAAGAGTTCAGAGGAGCCAATTGCCTTGGCTCAAAGGCTTGAAAAGTACAACAAATATTGGGTTGAGATTGAGCCATTCTATGGCAGCGGAGACCACCAGGTGAACTCTACATAGTGCCAGACCTATGCGCTAATTAAGGCCTCAACTGTGCCCACAATACACTATAGGGAGGTAATCTTGAGCTGGGTGCTGCAAATACCTGAACTCTACTCCAGAGATTGTGTTTCGTCTCTCTAGCCTGAGCTCAGAAAATTATTCATCGTGTTGACTCATCCACAATTGCCTTGCTCTGGGCAGTGATGCTTTGCATTAAGTGATGCTTTCAACGTATTACAGTGCTTTGGGCGGTGATGCTTCGAACAAATCACAGAGCTCAAACTACAAATTACAGAACTACGGGCAGTGACGCTTCCACCAAAGAAGAAGGAAAATTCCATCAAATTATGCGGCACAAAGAGATATGTGCACAGCATGCGGAGATATGCGTGTTGTAGGTGGAAGTGTGCGAGAGGTATGAGTGTTGTATGAAAAGAGTAGTGTGTGGAGGTACGCGCAAAGTGTGGAAGGTATGCGTGTGTTATGAGAGGTATGCGTGTGTTATGGGAGGTATGCGTGCGTTATGGGAGGTATGCGTGTGTTATGGGATGTATGCGTGTGTTATGGGAGGTATGCGTGTGTTATGGGAGGTATGCGTGCGTTATGGGAGGTATGCGTGTGTTATGGGAGGTATGCGTGTGTTATGGGAGGTATGCGTGTGTTATGGGAGGTATGCGTGTGTGTTATGGGAGGTATGCGTGTGTTATGGGAGGTATGCATGCAATATGTGGAGGTGTACTCCAGACACACCCCACACTCCAAACACACTTCCACACTCCAGACACACTTCCACACTCCGGACACACCCCCCACTCTGGACACACTCCACACTCTGGACACAACCCACACTCTGGACACACCCCACACTCTGGACACACCCCATACTCTAGACACACCCCACACTCCGGACACACCCCACACTCTGGACACACCCCACACTCTGGACACACCCCACA
>JACJUY010004929.1:0-21430 GCA_014220935.1 Platorchestia sp. MABIK
TGCTCGTGTGGTAACTCGACTTCTTTAGGCCCTTCTTCACCAGAGCAGCGACATATGTGGAGGTCGCGGTGCTCATTTTGCGTTGAAATAAAGCTGGAAGGATGCAACATTGCGGTATCTAAGTCAAGATCAATTATGTTGATCTCACCAGTCCAACATAGATTACATTTCTCGCCCGAGCAAGTAGCCCATAAAATCCATATCCAGCTCAATGAAATTTCAAAAAATCATCGAGCAAAACTGCCTCATCGAGATCAAGGATTCCTTTTGGTTTTGAATTTCCCAGACGGAATGGAAAATTTCTCATTTACAAAATTCTTTGAGGTGAACACAAGCTTCGTTGTCTGGACAGTAATTCTATTATTTCTTTGATTCGCTGCTTGATATTGTTCTGAAACGCACACATTAACTAACGTTGTAGAGCAACATGTCCATCACCCGCGACTTTTGTAGAACATTTGTGTAAACTGCGAATGTTATGAAACTTATGTACCAATAAACTGCAATTTTTAGCTGGAGCATATCGCTTGGCTGCGATTGTTCACAATGGGCTCCATGAATGCATTCAAATTGTGACCCATTTCTTGCTCTCCTTGACATTCTGGTGAAGCGCAAACTGGACGTACAGCTCTCCCGCCTCCAGGGCCTTGATCAGCTCGGGAAGCCTCGACTGCATCTATTTCCTCTCCTAATTTCAGTGTTGTTCTTGACTCTGGGAACTGCTCCCTTGCGTTGAGGTTCCGCCGACGAACTTTAACGTTGTACCCAGTCTCACTTTTTCGCCGCCTGCATGCATGTTTTTCGCCGCCTAAGCGATTTAATCGCTTAAATCACTTAGGCGGCGAAAAACCTGCATGCAGGCAGCGAAAAAGTTAAACTGGGAAGTTGAGTTATGTTGTGTAGTTGCGTCGACTACACGTCCACGAGGGGCTAGCTGCTTCTGTTCATCCAATTGTTCAAATGTTAACTGTGCAATCGGTATTTTCACACAACACGTATCAAGAGATGTTAGAAGGCGATAAAATGTTCCGAAATTGATGGCTTCCTTCAGCATGCTTCACTTGATCTGATCGTTAGAGGTCTTTGAATAAAATTTCACATTTTGTGGTGTAGCTGAAGTGCTGAAACCTCGTTGTTTTTAATGATATTTTCCGGCTTAGTCATTTGATTAATTGCTAAAACCTATAAGCAAGGAGCAAAAATTATTTATTCAGATCTTTACAGTGCAAATAGTTAGACCTGCACGGAAACATCACACTGCCCAGCACCTAAAGAGCTCCAATGGCAGCCCACATTGCGCACCAGCCACTTGCCTACCGCTACCTCAGGCCTCCGGACCTGCTTGCAGTCTTCACGCTTCCTTCCTTAGCGCTCAGCGTCAGCTCTAGACCGATCCCGCGGTGCTCATAAGTAAATATGCCCCGAGCTACGATCTAAAACTTTTGCTCGTGCTAAATTTCTGAGCCACAATTTTTTTTATCTTCTGTGAAGAAAATGCAGGAAGTGCGCCAGCAAACAGCCGAGCGGCGGTGCAACATATCGCCGCCCCACCGCGGAGGGCGGCGATGTGTTGCGCCGCTCCTCGAGTGTTTGGGCCGAGGCTCCTAATCTACCGGAGAGCTCTCGAAGTCTGGCGCTTTTTGCCCGCAGCAAAGTTGCGCGGCGGACGACTTTGACGACACTTCTTTGCAACGCTTGGGCGCGAGAGAAGGATTGAGAGCCCTTACGCTGCTGAGCAAGATGAATTCAAGCGCATGCTTAACCGCCTCACAAAATATGCAACGTTTTCAAGTAGAATATCAGATGTTCTCAATATCCAACTTTTTCAAGTAGAACATCAGATGTTCTCAATATCCAAAGCTTTCAAATAGAACATCAAATGTTCTCAATCCAACGTTTTCAAGTTGAATGTTCTCAGCAAGTTGAAGTGAGGTAAATGCTTGTCTGAAAAATTTCGAGGCTTTTGTGAATGATATTGAGAATTCAAGAGAGATAAATAGATCTGTGCAGTCCAACAGTGTGGAAGTTTGTCTGAGGAGGATCATGTATTGACGTGCGTGTGGATGTTCACGTCCGAGTTCTGATCGAGTCGCGCCTCGTCACCACCCCAAATTTGAAGGAATAATTCAGAGCTACCAATTCAGTTGTATTTCAAGCAATTTTGGCTCTAAGGGAATCATAGACAGAGTACCTTATATTCTTTTATGAGTGAAAGACGTCTCTTCCATGCATCAAGATTAGTGATGGTCAGAATATTCTACATTCTTATAATTGTACCTGACCCAGCGATGTGCTCGTATGCTCAGGCGTATGCACTCAATGAAGAGAATTTCATTCACAACGCGTCCTACATTTCTGTTACTCACCAACTACATAAGCGTAAACAATTAACAAGCTCGAGGGGAAAAAATTATGCATTCAAACCAAACAAAAATTTGCCACTGGCATCTGCGCAGTTCACCCAGCAACATCAGCGTGAGGGCAGGTCGCCTCAGCACCGCAGTGTCGGTGACTGGAACTGCCCTGCGACTGCGCAGAATTGCGTCATTTCACGCACGATATTTTCGCCATAAGCAGCCATTGGAGCCCAGGGCACATTGGAGCAGTGCCGTCGCCGCCAACCTCATGAACTGTCTGCCGTCTGCATCGATTTTGATTTTTGCGGAGGAAATTTTGAATAAGACAAGCCTTGATGAAAATCTGATTTGTTATAGAAGTACACTCACACAAAAATGTGTCTTGAAAGCTCAGTTTCTCCTTTGAAAGTTATGAGCGATGTGTGTTAGAGGATGTGTGTGGCAAAGAGTACAGGAAGACTTTGTGTCAAACTTGTCATTCTGTGTGGATGTGAAGAGTGATCTCGAAACTTCACATGAGCTAGAAGAGCCCTCTCTGACAACCCATGACATTTGATCATTAAAATCACAAGATCAATTTAGTGCACGATTGAGAAATGATCTTTCTCCAGGCGAAACACTACATTACATTGTTTGCGTGGAAAGTATTTTCCACAGGTGACTCAGAAAGGTTATTGAGTTTTTTTATAACAGGGAAAATTCTTTGTTTCTCTGTCCTAGTCTTGCTTAGTAATGTATCATGATGAAGTCTTCTGGAAAGAATATTTTAGTGCCAGTGTTCTTTAATCATTCTTATTTTGGACCTGAGGGATCTCAAGCCGGCATTGAAATGAAGTGCGCCAGTGCGAATATTGCCATAAAATACAACTACAATTTTGAAACCTGTTTATGAGTGTTGAAGAACCTATCAACCAACTTTCAAATGAATCGTTATTCTTTAGAACAATCACTAGATGATTATTAATGATGATCTACCAACGAAAACTTAGTAGCTAAAGAGAGCTCCTTACATGATTTCTTTCAGCATCTCTGACCACAAGAATTAAGATGCTACATTATCGAAAGGAAAAGTAGCTTCTTTAAATTCTAGAAGTGGTTCACCATGTCCCACTCGTGTAAAGGAAGCTGCAAGGCTGGCACTCAAGCCAAAGTAAAATAATTGCTATGTCGAATTACGCGGGAACATTTCGCTGCCACAACGCACTAGCTGCCGGCCGCAGCCACTGAATGGCAGGAAAAACTCACTCTGAGGTCGCTACGAGCATGGCCACTATTGGGTCTGCTGCTGCCACACATGCTCATCAATTTGGGGGCAATGAGGCAACTTGGAGCATTAACGAGAATGGTTCTACGCTCCCAGGACTTAGAAAATGGGATTTGCAAGTCATGTGCGCCTGCCTAAATCACGCCGACACAGGAAGCAAGGCTCGACCCCGCCGACGAGGTCTTCTTCCTTCTGCTGTCGACGCCACCATCAGCTTCTGCGTGCGTGTAGCCTTGTACAAATTAAATCTCGTTAACATTCATGAATGATGACATCGTTCTCAATTTGTATTCATGATATGTGCACTAACCGTGTCTCGTGTGAAGGTCAGACACACAACCACGCACAAATGAAAACGCCAGCATTCCATAAGGATAGTCGCGGTCTTCTTATGTTCTGTGTGAGCCGCTAGGTCTGTTCAATTTTTCGCTACGTCAAACTTTCCATCAAAGCAGAACGGTCGTTTTGGGAAAATGCTGTGAATTGTTGCTGTAAATATTTCCTGCTGCAAAGCACGTGAGGAATAACATCAGCGAAGTGTCATGAACGAGTGACAGTTGTGCACGGCCACTTGTTCACCGCCATCATATGTTACTACTTCGTGTTCACCCTTTGAGGTTGTTTGAGAAAATTATTTTTATAACCTTCCAAGAGGGACAGCATGGGAAAATAAATTTGTTTGAATTTATTATATTTTGGTGATAATTACACGAGTAATTGAATGTAGGAGACTCATGGAAGACATGATATTTGTCAGTATTCTCGTCCAAAATCCTTCAGCTACAGCACACCCAGTCGCTGCATCGAATGAAACAAACAGGAAGGTTGCTGTTAACGTTGGCCATCTCAACGGCATTGGAGTCATGCCCCACTCAGTTGGAGTTAGGACTTGAGCCGCTGTAGCTCGCTAAGTCATGCCCCACTCAGTTGGAGTTAGGACTTGAGCCGCTGTAGCTCGCTAAGCCATGCCCCACTTTGTTGGAGTTAGGACTTGAGCCGCTGTAGCTCGCTAAGTCATGCCCCACTCAGTTGGAGTTAGGACTTGGGCCGCTGTAGCTCGCTAGCTACCGAGGGAATGAATAGATGGGAACAAATAATGACCCTGATGGATTAAATTATACGTTTGAAAATTTTACTGGATCCTCATTTGCCATCGTTAAAATTGTCCTCCAGAAATGGAATTTTGTTCCCACACTTGCACTCAACAGCCACTGAACAATATGGAGACTCAATAGCTGGAGGAATCATTGAAATGTTATTGTAATTTTTTTAATTAGCACCCAGAAGAGTTGCAGGCATTGGAATGACAATCGTTTTCTAGCGTTGGTGGAGGTGGAAGGCAGGCAAAAGTTGGACGGGCAGAGCGCGGCTGGCGAGGAGATGTATAGGAGGCACTGGAGCCGGCGACCAAACTGGTGTCTATTGTGAGCTATCAAGGAATTGATTGCCTCCCGTGAGTGCCTTAATTCAATTGAAACCCTAACAGCACTGGTCCATTAGGCCGTATTTGAGCGTTTCGTTGCGATTGATCACTTACGTTGAAGTGCAGTAAAGTGCGGCCAAGTGCCGGGGTGTTCATGAGTGAAGTCTCCACCCAGCCTGATTAGTGCAGTGGTCACGTCATGCAGGGCTCGTGCCCTTATCTCTCTAAAAGCCTTTAACATTTCTAAATGTGAGAAAGTTCATGAGTCACACTTCAAATTGTTTAGTGCAGCGGAGTCAACGTGTGCGATTTGGACACTTAATGCAAGTGGGTTCAGTAACATTTTTTGACTACGCTCGTGCGTCACTTCTAGATTAATGTGCAATCGTAAGTCACTCGTCATCAAATGTGCATGGCAACACCCTATACTTAATAAAAGAAATTTTTCTCGTTAAATAATAGAAATTGACATCTAATATCCCCGTTTATGAAATAAAATACAAAACAATGAAAGTTTTGTGTGCTTGAGGAGCACACCTCACGAATAAAATAAACATTTCAAATAACGTGTACGCCAGTAAATTTCGTTACAGATTGCTTTTAAAGAAACAGAAACTCGTAGTCCATTCCTGCTTATTAAGCGCGTTCTTAGTCCATAGCCCGTTCTCAATGAAAAAAGTAAAAGTAGTCGAAGAAATATTTTATCAAAGCAAAGTACTGCGAACTTGTCAAACTTCATAATTCAACCTCAGGTGCGAAGGAAATATAACAAAGTCTAATTATATGTCTCAGATGTTAAACCAACACGAAGAATTTTTATTTTCAAGTTCTTGTTCTTCTTCCGTACAAAGATTATCATTTATTCCCGCCGCTGGCCAAATCCGACCCGCCAATAACGGAGACGGAGTGTACGAGCTTAATTACAAGAGCAATTACGCCGCCGCTGCAGCGCATGCCGTGTTTTATGCCGGCAACTTGTCCGCTATTTGAATGCGCCCCGCGCTGGTTGAACTTGAAAGACTAGCGCCAAGAAAACACAATCTCAGTGTTAGTTTTTATTATAAACTCTCCAACATTCTGTAATGTTAATTTTAAAATGCATTTGCTTTTCATAACGCCTACCTGGAAAATGTTTCAGAAATTTCACGGTCAATTTTTCCTCATTTCTTACTTCATTTTTAAAAAAAAACAAAACACACTGACCGTGGTTATGCAGGACCACTCAGTTTGGGAGCGATAATTTGAGTTGAAGGCAGCAAATGCGGAGCGGAGAGTATAGTTTCACGCGAGGACGGCCCAGTCCGCTAACTTCGTGTGCCGGGCTGACGAGCGGCGGCCCGACCTGCAGCCCTTGAGTGGACGAGCGTGTTGGTCAGAAGCTGTCGTCTCAGGAAATGCGACTTGTTTCTCACGCCTCCTTGTTTTGCGCAGGAATGTTTTTCCAATAATCTAGGGAGAAGTGAGAGCGTCACGCGTGAGAAGAGGACGCCTGTGTAGCTCAGAGCTGGAGGGCGATGCGAGATGAGGACCTCACTTCGGTCCACACACACACAAAGCTCACACGAGCCGCTTTTCGAAGTCCTCTATTTTGAAGTTAATTAAACCGCTCAAATGCAACGTATATTGTATTTGCGCGGTATTTTTATTACCGGAGACTAATTGTGCCTTATACTGGACAAAGTAACCGTTGTAATTAAAGGCAACTAATTACGATTTGTATAGATTACGATTTGTAATTACGATTTGTATTTCTCGGAAATTGAAAACAAAAACATTGTGTTGTCGTTGTCCAATAAAGGCTTCACAATGGTCGTAGGAAACGCAATTGTATCCTTAAATCCGTATTTTTCACTAACGGTGATCTTTTCGGTGTAACTGCCGCATGTTACGTGAACGCTTACCTCACTGAAAATATCAGACTTGAAACCGAATATCTCTATGATGTCTCTTCCGATGAATACACAGCGGAAACAAGTAATTTATTACATTTCGTGAGTAAGTCGAAGCCCAAATTATCAATGCTCCTCTTCGTAACGTTAGAAGCGAGGAGGAATTAGGAAGCTAATTTGTTTAAACTTGATGGAATTGTGGTGAAGTTTTGAAGCTTGATTTCTTCCTAAAATATTGTACGTTGAAAAATTTGGCCTTCTTCGATGAACGCATTTCCCCATTTAATTTCTTGTTGGAGAAACTTTTCAGTTGAGATCGGAACGCGCTAACGAAGTAACTCCTCCGAGCTCAAAAACTCACCTTTTTTTTTCACTCAATTTCGACTGGCGGGAGCACATAGATCAGGCAGCAAGCACAGAGGGGCAATTATAAACCAGTTCAGCAATTTCAAAATATCCGAGCGATTTGCAAACAAAAATGCAACAAATGTCCGATTTTCTATGCAGCGATGGTTGCGAAATTTAATTTCTGTTATCATAATTCATTCACTAGGCTCATCAAAATCAAACCAATTTAATTGAATACATCTTCGAATACGTTGAGTTTGACATGAATTCTTCATCTGTTTCCCATTTTGTGATATCATATGAAAATTTCGTCGCACATTGGGTGAAGTCACTTGAATATTTTCACAGCTTCAGTACCTTGCGTAACATCTGCCCACACGGACATGCTGTCCACACCAACTGTAGGGCGTAAACTGTGTTCCGATTTTGCTCAACATTTAATGAATCTTTAGTGCAGTATCTTGCTCCTTTATTTCTCAATGATTGAGGTGGATGAAAGATTCTTATTGCGGGTCTCTGGTCAACAAATAGACGAGACTAACGTTCAATTCACAGCTCGCAAGAGTTAAATATCTCACTCTAATGCAATACGCACACGCGACTAAGAGACCACAGTTTTCTAGTACCTATACAATTTTACTTTTTTACAAAACAAGTGAATAGCTAATTCTGAATGAATCCGCTGTTGAAGCAATGTTTAAAATACAACACGAACAGCTGTCGCTCTGGCCTGTTCTTTGGACGAGGTGTTTGCACTGATTTTGACCTCCCAAACTAATGATCAAATTTAACTTAACCCTTTACAAGTGGATATCAAAATCCACTTTCATAAACAGCTCGAATATATTTTATTCCTTGTGAAATTTGTGCCTAATGTGTTCTTCGAATTTTATTGTTCGGGTGGCAGTTCCTTCCTCGTTGTGATGTCGGTGACTACATGATGCCGGTGCCAGTTTAATGATGGTGGTTGTAATAACGGTAATGTCAGTAGAAAATGCGGACGTTAAAGGATTAAGTGCATCTCTCTCCGAGTTATTGAAGTTTTTGGCCAGGTAGCAGGTTCCCTGGCCAGGTAGCAGGTTCCCGTAACAAATGTATTTCCGAACCGGTCAGCTGTTTGCTTTAATCGCAACTTAATTAGAAATTTAAAAACGAGGATAATTCCAAAGAACTTAATCATATTTAATTGGAAAACGTTTCGGAGTCCAGCTCCGTCATCAGTTCAAAAATACAAGTCATTATGTCTGCAATAAAAGAAAAAATAAAATGTTGTAGACAGTCAGTAAAAGAGATCACGAAAACAAGATAAAAACATGCCACAAAAAATAAAATCGACAAAATTGCTATCTGTTACTATTCGCAATGGATTTGAACTTTCGGTATTGTTGAGGACCGGTTTGTGTTTAAAAATAAGTAACGACTCTAAAATCCCAAAGTCATATGAAGTTGAAGCGGAATCTAAGATTTTGAAGTCTATGGAGGATATTGGTACGTTGCATTGCTCTGCGTGATTGCGTGTTGCGGAGTGAGAGGGGTGAGCTAATTGGTTCCCAGTACGGAAGCTTCTACCACGATGTTCGGCGACTCTGATATAAAAATTGCATGACGTCATGCCGACGTACGCTGATGTGCACTGCACACAACTGTAAGAATAAATCAGACAGGCCCGCATCTCCACCGTAAGTGTGTCCTTGTACCGGAAAAAAGGAGCGTGTTTTTTCGTGACATGTTTTTATTTTTGTTTTCGTGATCTCTTTTAATGACTACAACATTTTGTTTCTTCTTTAATTGCAGACATAATGACTTGTATTTTTGAACTAATGATGGAGCTGGACTCCGAAACATTTTCCAATTGAAAACGATTAAGTTCCTTGGAATTTTCCTTGTTTTTAAATTTCTAAAAAAATGTATTCCCGCTGTTGATTTCTGTTCCTGTGTTTGTTAGCTTTTTTTAAATAGATTGCTCGCAGAGCCTCTGGAAATCTGTTTCTTAGTCAATTTACTTGCTCGGAAGCAAGCGACTGCGCCATGAGTTTGTTGGTAGGTGCTTCTGCATCAGCCATCAGCCATGTTGTCCTCTTTATTGTGCGGAGATGTTTGACCCCGCAGAATTTAGGGCATCTTCAGGCTCCTGAACGGCCACCACGACCTCAGCTCCGATGTTAATTGTCCCCAAATAAAACCTGGTGTGAATCCGGTGACTTTTTACTTTATGTACAATTCGGCAGTGGCAATCGATTTACGCACCAGCAGCGGCACCCGTGATTTGCAGGATGCAAAATAGAAACTTGCGTTTTTTCCACTTTCAATTGATTCTTTGGAGGACTTGTTTTGGAGTAGCACTGAGCCGAGACCTACAGCACTGCTTCTCTTTGCATGCGAATTGAATATTTTCCACGCTAGCAGAATTTCCTTCAGATATGAAAACATCGTCACAGCACAGCAGCCCAAAACTTCGCTTGATATGCGTACCCATTTTGACGGAAAAATGCTCTTGCATTTCGAAAGGGCTCTGGCAAAATTTATCCCATCGTGTGAAATGGCTTTCCAGTTAGTTTCCAGCATACAAAGGATCTCCTCCTTTGGTCGCAGCACAAAAATGGATGTGTGAAAGATTTTCTGGAACACAGAAGGCCGAAGGCTTATAAATCCTACAGAAGAAATAGGAAGCTTATAACCCCGCCAGTCAACAGAAGGTGACGCCATTGAGTCAAAATTAAATGTTTTCCAATAGGTCAGTTCATAGCGAATCTCACAGGAAAGAGGAAAAGGAAAACCAATGTTAAAAGTGAACAAATGTTCATGTTTACATAGGTTCTTCCTTTCACCTCAAATGTTTTCATGCCAAAATGTCTACCAATGTTGATATTTGCTTTTTGCATTAGATTCAAGTTCATTTCTGGACCAGAAACTCAAAAACTTTGTTCCAACTATAAAATATTTCGTTTTACATAACAAAAAGTAATGATTAAAAAAACCTTAACCCTAATGTTATCCTTCACTTGAGGTGTTGAGCAAATTATTCGTCTTGCATAGAAGTAATCACGCATGAGAAATGAGTTGAAGCGTTACGTCCGGAAAATTGTTTTGTGTACTTTAAAGTACTGAGCAGACCTAATACGGGCTTTATCACCATGTTCACTTGCAGGTGTAAATTTCTCGTCTAACTTTTCGATACATTCTTTTATAAAAGTTCATTTTTTAGATAGAGTGATTTACTAAATAACTTCAGCTCGTCCGTACAGCTGCTGCGAATGATTTCCATTCCCATTATGTAACACGTTGACTGCTATACGACCCATCAGTGGGTGGTGCTCAAGTTTTCCTGCTGTAACAGTTAATATTTAGTATTTAGAAAATTCCTAATAACTTTTCGATTTAAATCTGAGTTGAACATTGAACTTCAGTGTAACCCATCGCAGTCATATTGTTAATGCAGGACTTTCTCAATAACTAAGCCTGAAATCCGTTCACCACTGCCAACATTGTTAAGCGATGTCGGTCTCAGTGAGCAGGTAAACCAGATTCGGTACATTGATCATTGAAATAAACTATCCAAAACTCCTGGAAATTTACCCCGGAGACACTCTAAGCTATTTTTTAAAACTATGTAACAATTAATTCATTCCATTTATAAACATCATATCTAAGAAAACGAATATATTTACCACAATTACTCTCAAATCCACCAATATGTAAAAAATCTACCAGGACAGTAAAACATGAATGTGCCCAGTTATGATTGTGAATACGTGGGAAATTCTAACTGAAAGTTTGTGTATAGGAGCTGAGTATGTTTTCCACAAAGTGTCGGTGCTGGAGCGAAGCGGGACGGACGGACTGGGGAGGGCTAACAAGGCGAGCGCTGCGACCTGCCGTTCTGCGCTGCTAATTAGCCGCTCTAATGAAGTGCTGCGCCTCGTGCGCCTCCAGTGTTGGTGGGGCTTGTCTTGTTGCTCGGCTGGGGCACCTGAGTGGGGCGTCTGAGTGGGGTGCCTGAGTGGGGCGCCTGAGTGGGGCGCCTGAGTGAGGCGCCTGAGTGAGGCATCTGAGTGGGGCGCCTGAGTGGGGTGCCTGAGTGGGGCATCTGAGTGGGACACGTAGGTGGGGTGCCTGAGTGGGGCACTGCCCGGTCAGGTCAGAGGAGTCAGAGAGGAAACAAAAGTGTTGGTGCCATACGGCTCTATTAACTGCAGAAATAAATTCAGCTCTTACATTTTAAATTAATCTTCCGCATTCAATATCAAAATATCAACGGTAAATTAAACCAGCGGTTTTATTACCCGAATCATTTGAGTTAAAAAAAGGAGTACAAATCATCAAATCGTTTGCGAGGTCTTTACGCCAAAATTTCTAAGTCGCGGTCATGATTTACTTTCATTGCTGACAATTTTTTTCCGCCTCAAGGCCAGGTCTGATGCCGTGAACTGAATTAGAGCCCGCACTCAATTGGAACATAAGCGCGATTTGACTCCAGCACTTTACGTGAGGCGGACAAAGTGGCCCCTTGCTCAACGTTCGAGGGCGTCCTGTTCGTGGGTATACCGCCATCCTCGCTGACGGTGCGCGGCATTGCATCATCTGAACTCTACCGTTCACACTCATTCCGTTCATTACAATAACCACAGATGACATTTTTTTGCGATTGAGTCATATATTTCATCCTTTTAAGCACTACTTTTTTCAGTTCATTTTGATAGAAAGAAGTAAAATGACAATAGTCATAAGTTGAGGCGACAGCAGTGTTGTGCAGCGCTAGTGCAGTATTGGTGCAGCGTAGATACAGGACATCATAACAAAACACTACACAGATGCAGTGTAGCTACAGTACAGCACAACAGCACACTACACAGGTGCAGTGTAGCTACAGTACAGCACAACAGCACACTACACAGATGCAGTGTAGCAACAGTACAGCACAACAGCACACTACACAGATCCAGTGTAGCTACAGTACAGCACAACAGCACACTACACAGATGCAGTGTAGCTACAGGACAGCACAACAGCACACTACACAGATGCAGTGTAGCTACAGTACAGCACAACAGCACACTACACAGATGCAGTGTAGCAACAGTACAGCACAACAGCACACTACACAGATGCAGTGTAGCTACAGAACAGCACAACAATACACAACACAGGTGCAGTGCAGCTACAGAACAGCACAACAATACACAACACAGGTGCAGTGTAGCTACAGTACAGCACAACAGCCCACTACACAGATGCAGTGTAGCTACAGGACATCACAACGAGACACAACACAGGTGCAGTGTAGCTACAGTACAGCACAACAGCACACTACACAGATGCAGTGTAGCTACAGGACATCACAACGAGACACAACACAGGTGCAGTGTAGCTACAGGACATCACAACGAGACACAACACAGGTGCAGTGTAGCTACAGTACAGCACAACAGCACACTACACAGATGCAGTGTAGCTGCAGGACAGCACAACAGCACACTACACAGATGCAGTGTAGCTGCAGGACATCACAACGATACACAACACAGGTGCAGTGTAGCTACAGTACAGCACAACAGCATACTACACAGATGCAGTGTAGCTACAGTACAGCACAACAGCACACTACACAGGTGCAGTGTAGCTACAGTACAGCACAACAGCACACTACACAGGTGCAGTGTAGCTACAGTACAGCACAACAGCACACTACACAGGTGCAGTGTAGCTGCAGTACAGCACAACAGCACACTACACAGATGCAGTGTAGCTACAGGACAGCACAACAGCACACTACACAGGTGCAGTGTAGCTGCAGGGTATCACAACGATACACAACACAGGTGCAGTGTAGCTACAGTACATCACAACAGCACACTACACAGGTGCAGTGTAGCTGCAGGGTATCACAACGATACACAACACAGGTGCAGTGTAGCTACAGTACAGCACAACAGCACACAACACAGGTGCAGTGTAGCTACAGTACAGCACAACAGCACACAACACAGGTGCAGTGTAGCTACAGTACAGCACAACAGCACACTACACAGGTGCAGTGTAGCTACAGAATGCCTTCATTGTGCTCCCCCAACCAAACTTGGTGACAACGCACCAGAGCTCGCATGGCATTCCTTGGAATTTTTTCACTAGAATTTAATTTACATTTCATTCACATATTGCTTTCCAGGTGAGCTGTCTAATGAACGGTGGCCAGTAGCTGGGAGGATGTGGCCAGTAGCTGGGAGGATGTGGCCAGTAGCTGGGAGGATGTGGCCAGTAGCTGGGAGGATGTGGCCAGTAGCTGGGAGGATGTGGCCAGTAGCTGGGAGGATGTGGCCAGTAGCTGGGAGCAGTTCACCACTACGCAGGGAACGGCAGGAAGAGAGTCTGTACTGTGTCTGTGCTGCTATAAATGCAGCCGTAGCGCAATGAGCACACCACTTATAAAACTGCTCAGTAATGTCCCACGTGCCGCACGTATACTGAACTCATGCCACACGTGCCGCACGTATACTGCACTCATGCCACACGTGCCGCACGTATACTGCACTCATGCCACACGTGCCGCACGTATACTGCACTCATGCCACACAAATGCTGCATTGTGCTGCAGCTGTTCTCACTTGGTGTTTAACAAGTGCTTCACTGAATCCGTTTGTTTAGGAAAAATATTTGGAAGATGATGCCGAAGATGCTAAATATCTGCACCTGTTAGCAATTATAATTACTTCTTTGATTCTTGAGCTGCAGTCTGTTCCTGAAAACTCTGGAAAGATGTACATTTTTATTCAAGAACTGAAATTCGGAGAATTTTATAAGTCTAGCTAAATTGCATTTAAATCAAACAAATTTAAACATTGATCTCGCATGGACAAAATGCACTAAATTTCCTATTGTTTTTATAAATCTGTAGTCTCAAACATCATAGCTTCACAATTTTGTGCGCCATTAAGGTTTTCCATTTCGATTACATGTTTCATACCCAGATCGTCTCATTAGCACGCACGATATTCGCAGACCGTCCTATCATAAAGTACATAATTCTAGGAAATCTTCAGAATCAGTGATGTAGCCAAGGAAGTTGCGGGCGGTGATAGCTTCTGGGGACAAACAGCATAATCTAGCCTCTCTTACAGACCGACCGTCGTTTGTTAAGATCTTGCGCTCTTTCTCCGCGCCTCGCAGCCGCGCCTTGTGCTTTCCGGCTAATGAACCACCTTCTTTGAAAATGGAACTATAAACTCTAAAACGAAAATTGAAATTACTGTTTTTTGGTAGTCAGATTTTGGCTGATATTGAAATTTTTACCTTCAATATCAATCGGTTACTAATTATTGAGAAGAAAAGTTAGAATAATTTTTTCATTTTGCGTTGCGAACTTAATTCCTGCAGTGAATTTGAATTTATCTCTTCGTCATTAACCTTTTTAGGCTAATATTATGACAACTTAAAGCTTTAAATTATTGTTGATCGTACTTCCCAGTTCTTGGGTGCCTTAATTTTAATCTATCAACAACGAGTTTGCAGCCACCATCTGCGTTGGAATACGGGAAATAAACATTAACATCAGTCGAGGTACTTCATTTTATGTTCCCTTAGCTTTACTTTAAAATCATAAATTCCAACATTGTATATACCCGTATTTCATGTAATAAACAAGTGATTAGGACACCCAAGAAAAGATCACAAGTAATGTTGCTCGGACAAACTGCTAACACACGCCATCGAAGGGAAAATGCGGCTCACATCCCAATGCTACCGTGAAATACAAAGAGACCGCTTAACTTTAATGGCTAGATTGCTGAGCCACTCCATGGGAATAGAAGATCAAAAGTGATGTGGGAGACCCGATCTGGATGGTAATTTCCTCAGTGTTGACACCATGTAATTTGACGTCGAAATGCCTTCGTGGCTGAAGAATCCCACAGCGCGACTTCGCTCGTAATTTCGGTGCTACTCCAAGAAATAAATATTTCAGTGATGAAAGCAAATGCATGATGTCTGGAAGATGTACATACCTTGACGATTGATCAGTTCATTAGTGGAGAGTGACAAGTAAAATCATTGGCATAAGCGAGCCCTCAATGCGTTGGTGTGACTTGTGTGACTCACTGGCGCCCCACACGGCATCTCTGACGCAAACACTTCACTGCACGGTGTACCGAACATGGCACAATCCGAACATTGCTGTATGTAGAAAGAATTAATTGAGACAAGTGCATTTGTGTGGTTTGTACCGCTAATGACGCTCACTATACATAAAATGAACGAGTATGGTACGTGCTCGACACACCCCTCAAGCGGTCGAGCTCAGTTTGGACGACATTGCAGACAAGAGCATTTCCGAAAATAATTCGTACAGTGAAGGGTTACCTCGCCCTGCGCTCGAATTTCACTGCCTGGAGGCACATCGGCGCCAAGCGTCGTGTGTTTGCGCTAAGATCAAACTTATACTATCAGAGTACCTAGGATCAGGAGTTGACTTAAAGACAGAGAGTAATATAAAAATGCATATTGGTTATGCATAATTTTTTTCGAATGTAGGATTCTGTAAAAAGTCAATGAAGAATTCCAGCAATATGAGGAAAGAGATAGAGGTTATTCTTAACACGTTCCCTGCGCATTTGGCCGTACGTGTACCATTCAGCAAATTGCTCATTCTTAGACCGGTATAAATGAATGACACTTCACCCATTTCGCGACCCTTTTAAAAAATAACTGTTATCATAAATGATGAAACATTATCATACAATTGCATTTTCATATTTCTTAAGAAAGAAAACAATGTATTCGAGTAGTGACGTCGATTTCTCGATTCCATTACCTACAACCTAGCCAAAGCAACCGTTAATAACCTCGGAAACGCTGTGCACGTGTTGAAGAAGGCGTCTGCAGCGCGTTGCGGTGGGAGAGGCGGTGCGGAGGAGGAGGCGTAGGTGCGCTGGCTGCCGTGGCTGAGTGCGGCTGGTTGCGTTTTCTCGGGAGATTCTCGATAATTTCGGCATCGATGATATCAGCTTTGCGATGAGAATAATTTCATCTTGAAGGGATCACGCTTTTTTTTTTGGTTAAGAGGAATCGGGCTGGACAAATACGACTGCTAATTTTTGCCGCAGCTAAAAGTACTCCAGATGACAGATGACAACCATGATAGTACATTTTGATGACCGAGTTGAACCTTCAAAAAGTTTTCACAATTATTGACTAAAGTACTTAGAATACTTGTTTATTAGGTATATTGTAGGTGAATAAGTTTGCGAGTAGCAGACCCGGCAAAAATGTTTTACTACCTATAAAAAGTAGTGAACTCCACCATGTTTTAGGTAACTGTAATATGAAGAATCTTAGTACTGTACTAATCAGTGGAAAAATATTGAATTAAAAATATTTCACGAGAGACCATAGATTGATCAAAATATTTTTAAGCAATCATTTGACTATTCATACGAAATAAATGATGTTGAAGGTAATGGGGTGTGACTGTGACGCTCGTATCCTACGTTTTGAGAATCGTGGCGTATTTTCAATTATCTCATTGAATTATCTCATTAAGTTATCCATTCCACTCAGGTCCTCAAATCATAAACAAACTATATATGATACACGAATGAGCTTACACTGATCGTAAAGCTTCTCTGTCATTTACAACTTCTTCGAGAATATCACTCCGCAATCCTGAGTTATCACCGGCTGTTGAGACGAAGCACGAGTATGGTGAACTATCTGTCATGTAATTGCGCTTAGAAAACTGTTCGCTGCAGCGATGCAAGTGACCATGAGCGCCGGAGACCAAGGAGACACTTCTTCAACTGCTGTTGACGGAGAGACCGTCTCTCACTACATCTCGCAGTGCTCAGTAAACGTAGCGCAGCATCAAGAGGGAGGGCTGCAAAAGACTCTCATTTCACCCGTCCCACGGCTCTGTGCTCAACTCGTGAGCCATCATTCACGACGGTGATTAATTTTGAAGTTTGGACTGTGGCCAAACGGCTCAGGATATTTCTGGCCCTCCAGCGCTGTGCAGCACCGGAGCTTGAGCCACGCTCTGGATTAGACATCGCAGTCCTGTTCAGGGCTCGTGAAGTGGACTACTTGAACTATTCGTAACTGTTGACTTTCTTCTCGACTTGGAGTAGGGGCCTGTTTCTGAGTTCCAACTCGGCAGATCTACCGAATGTCAATTACATTCGTAATTAAATGTAGTCATAAACATAGGAATTACCTCCATGGAGTTTTGGATGTCAATAGCATTCGTAATTAAATGTAGTTGTGAACAAATGAATTCCATCCATGGAATTTTTGAACGTAGTTGCGAAAAAGTTATTGGTGCGCCTTCAGTTGCATGCTTCGGTCATGCTGTTCTGAGTATTTACTGAGCAAGAAAATGACTCTCATTTTCATGTTATCTACATTTTATAAGCCAACTTGTCGTGGTTTCATAACGTTAACGTAACACAAAGCTCCAGCGTATATTTGTTGTCCCTCATTGTGGGCAGATAGTAGACCTGGAAATTTTCAACGGAAAGAACATGTCGTGCGTTTCGTCATTCGGTTCGAATGCTAGGCTGGGATTTGTTTCGGGTCGCATTAGTCGCGCGCTTTTGAAAATACAAACTTCTTCGAGATTGGAGTGGCTCGCGATAGCATAGCGTCTCTCAATACATTGCGCGGGTCTGAATGCATCAAAGCTAAAGTTTTTGTAAATCCGTGACAGAGAAAATAAGCCCGAGCACATCAAGAGGCTGATCTGAATGTCCCCACAGCTGCACGGTCCGAGCCTTTCAAAAATGAACAATACTGCAACATCATTAAGATTTCGCTCATACCGCCTCAGAATCTCAACCTCGTTCTCAGTGTCATCTTATTTGTGAAACGGGAAAATATATTCAAAAATTCAAGAACTGAAAATCAAATTCCCTTCATGTTTTGTAAGTTGTTTTCAGTGCCTAATTCAAGAATAGAAATACCCTTGTTATATTTCGTCCGCATTGACGAAAGCTCGCTCACTTCGGAGTTTGATCTGGAGGCAGTAGTTGCAGGCAATTTCTTCTACTAACAAAATATTCATTATTTTTATTTTCTTTCGAAATGAGTTTCTAACGCTTAGAAGATAGATTATTATTCACATGCTTTTGAATAGCGTGTGCTGGCGAATTGTTTTTGAACACCACAATCTGATATTTAAATCAGGATCTGATAATTACAATTGATTCATAATCTTACCTATTTTTCAGCCTGATATTTTATCAGTTGAAAATACAGAATTTGACTATTTCAGTGCAATGTGTTGCCTCTGCAGTTCACCATCTTGCAGTTAGAGCAATCAGATAATCTTTATGGCGCCTGTTCACATTTTTAGATTGGATCTCTTGCCACGACTGAACCCAAGGTAGAGGAAACAAGATAGAGTCATTTCTATGGGGGAAAACTTACGCCTGGTGTCGCAATGGTGACGTCATAAAGTGTGTTTGAAATGAAGCTGTTCTATTGGCTGGCCGAATAATAAGAGATTTATTTTCCACCACAGAAATGACTCTCCTTGTTTCCTCTACTGTGATTGACATTTACTGCTCCACTCTGCCCGGCATGCAGTCCTGTTCTTGTTTACTTTCTTGTGAAGAGTTCAGAGAGATGAAAGTGGGTCAGTGACCGAATAATATTATTTAACCACCAGCAATTTGGTGTACTCTGAGCACTCTGTTCCTTCACTAACATGTTGCTTCGTTTGTTGACAGCAGTGGTAGTTTCCAGCGCTGATCCAGCGGCAGGTCGGCAGTTCCAGTCCCGCTCCGACCGAGGCAGAAAACGCTAACTATCACTCATAGTTGTTTGCTTCCTGTGCACAGTATCATAGTTGTTTGCTTCCTGTGCACAGTATCATAGTTGTTTGCATCCTGTGCACAGTATCGTAGTTTTTTACATCTTGTGCACAGTATCGTAGTTTTTTGCATCTTGTGCACAGTATCATAGTTTTTTGCATCCTGTGCACAGTATCGTAGTTTTTTGCATCCTGTGCACAGTATCATAGTTGTTTGCTTCCTGTGCACAGTATCGTAGTTGTTTGCTTCCTGTGCACAGTATCGTAGTTTTTTACATCTTGTGCACAGTATCGTAGTTGTTTGCTTCCTGTGCACAGTATCATAGTTGTTTGCATCCTGTGCACAGTATCGTAGTTTTTTACATCTTGTGCACAGTATCGTAGTTTTTTGCATCTTGTGCACAGTATCATAGTTGTTTGATACCTGTGCACAGTATCATAGTTGTTTGCATCCTGTGCACAGTATCGTAGTTTTTTACATCTTGTGCACAGTATCGTAGTTGTTTGCTTCCTGTGCACAGTATCATAGTTGTTTGCATCCTGTGCACAGTATCGTAGTTTTTTGCATCCTGTGCACAGTATCATAGTTGTTTGCTTCCTGTGCACAGTATCATAGTTTTTTGCATCCTGTGCACAGTATCATAGTTGTTTGCTTCCTGTGCACGGTATCATAGTTGTTTGCTTCCTGTGCACAGTATCGTAGTTTTTTGCATCCTGTGCACAGTATCATAGTTGTTTGCTTCCTGTGCACAGTATCGTAGTTTTTTGCATAGTGTGCACAGTATCATAGTTGTTTGCTTCCTGTGCACGGTATCATAGTTGTTTGCTTCCTGTGCACGGTATCATAGTTGTTTACTTCCTGTGCACGGTATCATAGTTGTTTGCTTCCTGTGCACAGTATCATAGTGGTTTGCTTCCTGTGCACGGTATCAGAGTTGTTTGCATCTTGTGGGAGGTGTCTTAGTTGTTTGCGACTTGTGAAAGGAACACGTCAAAAAAAGGCGAAAACTGAGATGAGAGGAGGATGAAACTTTTCTACATTCTTCTTCATGTTTTGAGATCATTCGATTTAGAACAGCAGTAAATAAGTGAGTAGGATTACATTTGATTTTTCAATCATTATTTATCATTTAAAACTTTTCCAGACCTTCTCAGCTTTCACTCGGTAAAATAACATCGTCTTCAGCTTAGCTTTGCAGCTCTTTCTCCCTAATTCGTCTTCCTTCTGTTCTGACTCGATCAAGAAGTTCTCTATAGCAGTAATGAAATTCACTGAGAAAATAACACCCTCATACAATTTTTCCCTGCATTCATTGTTCGAGCGTAAAATGTTCATACAGCTTTACGGCTCCCTCCTCTTCACCAGCAGGCGGACAGAAGAATCACAGCGAGTTCCACTGAAGAGTCTCGCATTTTAGGCAATTCTCTCGATCACGCGTGACATTTTTGCCCTGTCATCAGTTCCCGATCCCGTCATGTTGCTGCTGTGCTTCCATTTCAATGTGCATTTTTGTCATGAAAGTTGTACTGATCTGAGAGCAATAATTAAAACTTCGAAATGCTGCCGATACTATAGAAATTTAGAGATATATCTTACCGAACTACATTTTTCATGAAGTTCAAGTGTACTGCGCAGTGCATTCGTCGCTAAAGAAAGCACTAGGAAAACTGAGGAGATTGTAGAACATCTTTGCTAGAGTCTCTAGACCTTGACTCCGCTGTCCTGAACTTATTTGTATACGTTGGATGAAGTCCGGACAGTTGGACAGAATGGAAGAATTCTATCAGAAGATGACGCCGAATGTTCACCCAAATGGACAAAGTTGCGCCGTCACAACAGTTGAGATCGACTGGACGCAAGTTTCGTGTTCGCCCAAAATCGACCTGGCGGAAGTTAGCCGGGTCGTGGATTTGATATCTCAGGAAATAGTCAGTAAAAGATATACTTTTGCTCGCTATCTCCGTGTTTGTTAGTCGGATATTTCTGGAACAAGAAGTTGCAGTAATAAAAGCAGTGACATGAACAATTGTTGAGAGGTAATGTTCTCTTAACAAGAATATTGACTTAAATTCGAGTTCGCTGATAAGGTGTAGTTACGTTCGTGAACACATGTGAGCAAATATTCACTTGGAGTTGAAGGCTTTCGAAATTCAAAAATAGTTCCTCAATTTAGACACAGTTTTCATTCTCCATTATTCCAGAGGATGAATTGCCTAGATGTGACTGCCTTAGACTTAGCACGAGTGGGGAAGGTTCAAAAAGTCCACGGATGATGCAAAACTTGTCTTAAACAGCCATTGAATACATAAATTTACCTGGGGGGAGAAAGGTATAATTAGCACAAAAACAAT
>JACJUY010004929.1:51623-65818 GCA_014220935.1 Platorchestia sp. MABIK
TATGTTATTAAGGATTCAGACTTGGCATTCCCTGTTCAGTATCTTACAGTGAATATGTTATTAAGGATTTAGACTTGGCATTCACTGTTCAGTATCTTAAAGTGAATATGTTATTAAGGATTCAGACTTGGCCTTCCCTGTTCAGTATCTTAAAGTGAATATGTTATTAAGGATTCAGACTTGGCATTCCCTGTTCAGTATCTTAAAGTGAATATGTTATTAAGGATTCAGACTTGGCATTCACTGTTCAGTATCTTAAAGTGAATATGTTATGAAGGATTCAGACTTGGCATTCACTGTTCAGTATCTTAAAAGTGAACAGATTTTCGATGATTCATAATTTCAGGCTGCTGCCGCCCGTGCAATGGGTCTATGGTAGGCTGTCTGAGGTGGCCGAGCTCCTACCTCCTCAGGCAGTGCCGTGAGCAAAAAATTTTGGTGACGTGGTCGCAAAACTTTCGTTTCATGGTCGCAAAGTTTTTGTGTAATGAATGCAAAATTTCTCAATGTTGTGCAGGGAAATTAATATCGATTCAACCACAAATATACCTGTAGCTCATTAGGATTTGTTAAGCCGGTGGGTAAGTTTTACATATCAAAGACCATGCTTTATCGTTGCCTCCAGTTCAGTAATGAAGAACGTTATGTTGCAGAGCCTTACTGCGGCTGTTATGCTCAAATGAATTACTCTCACAGTGTTCCTCACCGATCTTGGGTTGAAGAAAGAGTTTGTTTTTGTGCTACGAATCCTTAGAAGAAAGTGGGCAACAGTACTTCACGCCTAACTCACTGAAGATGAATGAAGAAGCCTGATTTGAGATACAGAAATTGGGCCGGAACAAATTTGTCGGGAAAAGATGTGGTGCAAAATGAAAGTGCAGCACAGCGCTGACACGAGGTTTTCCTCGCTCTTATTCTGTAAAGTCGAATGAAGAAGCCATTAAACTCAAAGCATCAAGCCGTGGCCTTACACAAGTTGAGGCTGTTGTTTTACAATGTATATTAAAACACCCGCTCTGTTTTATGCCGCATTCCTTTTCAATCTTCCTGCTGACTGCGCGCGATAAAATACAAGACTTCATCGCTTCGGTAAAGTTTATTATTTTCGGTGACGTAGGCGGCCTTCAAGAAGCAATCTGCAAGTCAAATTGAAGAGTCGCGGCTGAACGGCGATCACATAACTTGCTGGAAATGTAATGAACTTCCCATGGGATCTTGGGTTTCAGCGCCCGTCTTATTTTAACGGCCAAGATTTCAATCATTGTTTGGGATTTTCTTCACACTCGTCAACAATTTTAAAACAACCTTAAAACTGCGTGTGCCAGTCATGAAGAATAAAATTTAAAAAACTGTTCCACGAATAATCAATAACTCTACAGCTGAGATTGTGGTAGCTCCGGGAAGCTTGCGTCAGGTGAAGGACCCTCCACTCCAATGCAAGCGGTTGTTTGCTGCTGAGTCTCCCTCGAGGGCTGGGGGACCGTCTCACGAGCTGTGATTGAAAATTGCGCTCTTGTTGGTTTGGAGTGCGCAACTCAAATTACGTTCCTCGTTTTAAGCGTGTTATTGATATGGCCTTCCTTATATTGTGTGCCAAACAAATGTTCTATACTAATTCACATGTAGAAAATGCTTGCATTTTGGTGCCATGTTCTCTTAACTTCATATGTAATAATAGTTATAACTAGAAAAGACTTTCATTTTGGTACTCTACCAAACGTCATCTCTTAATTTCATGCAAATTATACGTAAAATAGAACTATTCGAAATTAATTTTTTATGTACTTTAAAAATGGCACTCCACCACGTTTACCTCATCGCTATCTCACAAAATTTCTATTTGGTCTCTCTAGCATCGCGATTTACAAGCTCGAGAATTTCTTGGAAGGTTTTCGATTGACCGGCCAGCACATGATGCACAACTTCCTCAACCCCTTTCTTCGTTGTGGACTGACCTCGTGACACATTTGAGAGCTCAAAGAGACCAAGGAGATGAGGGTCCGAAGGCAAGGAATCTAAAAATAAATGGCGTTGCAGCATCAGTAAGCCCATTAGAATATTGTTGTCAACGCTGGGACGGGTTATGTGGGAGAGCTTCATCATGAAGGAGCACAAGTTTCTCTGACTATTGGCTACTGTTTTTGCGACGAATTTCTTGTTCGTCAATGCAATACACAGTACACATTTCAATTTCCTACACATTTTTCGCCGACTTAAATTTGATCACTATCACTTGGTGCATTCATTTGATCGGGCACGTTTGCAACGTTACAGTAAAGACTTCACAAATTATGCTCGAAATTTGGCCATGAGAGCAAATGGTAAACAAGTTGAAAGCCACGAAAAAAAAGGCAGTGTTTTATTTCAAGAAATGTTCTGAATAAAGTGCACGGAACTGAGAATCGTATGAACGACGAACATATTTTAGTTGCGTTGGTGGACGTTGTGCAGTGGGTAGCTCTGAGCTGCGTCGGATGTCTGCTTGCAATAAATCGAGACTTTACTTGCTGGGATCCAAGACTCCGAGGCAACGAAAGCCTGTAAAATCCGATATGATTTTATTTCTTAGATACCTTTAATTACACTGTTCTGGAATATTAGTCAGAACTACACAGTTGTACGAGTGAAGACTCGGCGCCTTCATGGTCATGAAACACAGGAGTCTACGAAAAACGTAACTTAAAGTGAAAATAAAACAATTCAAAAGCCATTTACTGTTTCTTATTCTGCTTCGACCACGTTCTGAGTTGAAGGCTTTTTTACAAATGCTTTACGTTTTAATAAAATATATTCAAAAACATTTGCCTCTAATTACACAACTGAAGACTCCAAGAAACAGGTTTGCGTAGGAAAGTCAAAGAATAAAGGGTATACGCAATAATTAAACTTTGTTTTGAGTTTTAGAAAATTTTTTAACAACTTTGTAGTAAATCACTGTATTAAAAATATTGTGCACGTATTTTAAGCCCTAATTCCTTCCACAAGTCATTCATTTCTGTCCTCGCACTTTTGAGCTCTTGATCGCATCGATGAAACAATTCGTTTGACTAACTGTCAATCATTATTTAGTGCATTGACTTCGTTACTGATTCTTTCTTTATATTTTTCAGTATGTTGACGGGGCTAGAATATGTGCACTTTCGTCTTGAAGTATCCTAGTAGAAAATAATAGAGCTGTGTTTGGTCTGGGGATCATGGAGACCACTCAATTTCTTGATGAAACCCGATGATGCTATTTATTAAAAACTTCTCTCAGCCCTGTTCTTACAGATATCAATCTATGAGCCGTCCTCCGCCTACCAAACTCTACCAACTCTATTGGTACAAATATTCTCGATCTCTGGGATTGCATGTTCATTTGTGAGGTCTAAGTACCCAGCAGCATTCAAATTAGTTCTGTAAATTACTGGTCTAACTAGATGCCCATTATCGCAAATTCAGGCCCAAGTAGACTTTTCTCCTGACAAGTAGGTGCCTTTTGCTAAAATAGCATTTATTGAAAAGCGTTCAAGAATATGGTCGCAACATGAAAATATAGCAAAAGTTTTTGAATTACATCATTTTCATTTCGGGCTCCTTTTTTGTTACATACCTTGCATTGTACAGCTGTGAATTTTTATTTGTCGAAAAAAATCATTCTGGGTTTCATTTCCGGAAAGAAAATTTCAGAGCTTGAAGTAATTTTAGCCTGTGATCTATCAGATGGAGAGACTTGCTCTGCCAATCTAAGTGTGAGAATTTACGTTTACTCGGCGAGACATTCCGGCTCTACTCTTCCTTATGTCCTAGTCATTTAATGAAACGAGAAGCCCATTTACATGAAGCTTGAAATTTGAATTCTTCTTTCGGGCGGAACCAAGCAACCTAGAAAACTTGGACGAATAGGACCCTATTTTGCCGTGAGAAGTGCTCTCGAGAGCGGGGAAACTTCGCATCCCTGAGGAATCATGCAAATGAGGTCAGGTTAATTGGAAACAACATCTCTGTAAACGCTGAGAGGTGAGTCTAATAAGCTGTTCGAGTTCTCTAAACTTTTTCTTGCGCTAATGTGACTTGATAATGACGGCAAGCTCAGTTTTGTCTGCTCTACACAAGCTAGGGTGCCATGGCGAGCGTGTGCACGCTTCCTTTTATTTACACAGCAACATGACAGCTTTTGTGTCCTCATTCTTCCAGCCCTCGAAATCACCTCACTATTACCTGCTCGCTTGTGCTTCCTAAGCCGGCAATGTGATCTCTTAATCTGGTGCAAATGCGCGTACCTATGTTTACCTCCGACAACAATTTCGCTGTCGTGATCAGATGTTAGGACGATGAAAAAATCGATGACACGGTAGAACTAACTATTTTTCTAGTCTGTCACATGACTTATGGGTTGTCAATGACTTAAATATTTACAAAGATGAGAAAACGAAATGCACTTCAGTTTACAGAACATCCTTCCTGCGTCCTCTACGGCCACCAGATACAAGAGCACCGGAGCCTCGCACAATTTGAATACGTTAATTAAAACGCTTTCTGTAACATTTCTAGAAGCTCTCAGAAGCACATGTAACGTTAACAAATTATGATTGGCCCATTCATTACCTCTTCAGATCATTTTGCAGATGGATGCTGAAAGAATAATACTTAAAGTAAAAAATACACGAAACTATTCGAAAGCAAATAGTTGGACTTCATAATGGTGCGTTAACTTCCAGACAAATTGCAGAACTCATTAAGGTTCGTCACCTAATTGCACGTGCTACAGTTCGGGAGCATCAAGAGACCTGGGCAACCTCCAGTCTGTCCATTGCTGGAACTGTGGCGAATATCCAAAACTACTGCCCACTAGAGAAGCTCAAAGTACCTCACCGATTTGAGGATCATTTGCGTGCAAGGACAAAACAAGATACCATAAACAAAGTGCCGAAAGTTTATTTCCAGTGGTAACAACCGTCTCCATGCTCTTGTTCCAAATGAAGGTCAAGCCGCTAAATGCTAAAGACTTGGTTTTAGTTGAGGCCAAACACTTTCCTCCCTCATGTTCTTTTGTATAATTTATTTTTTTATTAAGGAGAAATTTTGTTCTGTTCTGTGTCAATATTCTTGTGTGCGTTTATTTTCTGAACCACATGTACTGTTCACGTCAGGGCCATGGCTCGAAATTTTCCACTAACATCATAAAGAGTTCAGAAAATACTTATGTTCAGACACTGTACAGTGGATAAGGTACATGCAACATTGAAATTTACAGTGGCACTTTCGTACTCTGTTACTTTATTTTAGCATTATGCCGCATTAATGAAGTATATTGGCAGACGGTTTTCATCGTTATTATTAATATTGCAAGCCAATGTGGCATGATAACCCAAACCTAATTGACTGAAAATGACACCCTAAAAGTTTTGCTGCAATCATCTAAATTGGGCTGTGAAATACATGGCTAACGCAAATTTGAACTTCCTGGGAGAGATATTCTGGTCTGGCTACAGCAGCGCTCGATGGCGAGCAGCGCACAACTTGAGCGTGCTCAAACTGAAAGCAGGAAAGAATTATGTGCATTTCTAAACAAAAATTAAATTGATGTTTTATAGAAGAAATTTGTGTTGAAATGCGTGAAAAACATACCACTTTCGTGCTCAGTGCTTTTTTAACAATGATCACAATTTCATGCAAAAAATAGGTTGCACCAAAAGTTTCACAAACAGTCAAGGAAAATGGATAAATAATTTCTCTGAAACGCGCGAGTGCACACGAGCAACGTTGACCACGTAGCAAATCTACAGCGCAGCAAATCAACGAAGCAAATCATTCTCAAATTTAGCAAATAAACGAACAAAAGAGCAATTTACATGGACCCTATTAGCAAGAACGACCATTTATGCGATATTTACATGCTCTTCCCTGAACATAGTTTCATTTACCATATTTGGCGGGGAGCTACAGCCTTGTTTTATTAGTTGTAGTATGTTATTGAGAATGTTTCATTATTCGAATATGAAATTGAGAATGTTGCTAATGTTATTGAAAATGCTGTGTTACACATTTGAGTGTATTATACTATAGTGAGAATGTTCTCTTATGCATTTGGGTGCATTAAACTATTGAGAGTGTTGCGTGATGCACTTGGGTGCATTATACTATTGTGAGTGTTGCGTGATGCACTTGGGTGCATTATACTATTGAGAATGTTGCGTGATGCACTTGGGTGCATTAAACCATTGAGAGTGTTGTATGATGCATATGAACGTCTTATGCCATTGAGAATGCTGCATATTTGGCTTCAGAATGAGTTCTGAGATTTTTGGAAATAAATTGTATCTTTCTTCCTTCCTTTTTTCTTTTTTTATACAGGAGCATGAGAAAAATTCTGTCAGTCAGGAACAGATGACTTCACTCTCCGATGACTTCCCTATACGGCACAAAGAATCTCCTCGCCTCCACGAGCTGCTCTCAGCACCTCGGTCAGCCCATGAAACGTCAGCACAACTACCAGCGGACATACTACATGCGTGGTGAAGCATATCTTCGTTCAATTGAATCGTGCATCTTTTTCTGCCTCAGAAATGAGTACGATACCAGCTTTCTTTTTTCTGAAACTCATTTTTAAGGAGTGTTATAAACGCTATATAGCCACTGAAGTTCATTTTAATCGTCGAATAATCTCAATGTTTTTTTTGCATTGGTGCATGAAAATTTGCATAAAATCCACCGCCCTGCAGCGCGTCTCACTGCGGGCACTCAGGCAGTCGTGGCGGCAGCAACATTTGCTTTGCACGCCGGGCTTCAGCAACGCATGAGTGGCCAGCTGATGCACCACCTATTCAGCGTGCAAAAGCAGACTTGGATCTTACATGCTCTCAAGTTACTCGACAAACGGATAAAGTAAAATGAATGATAGATAAATATGGTAAAACAAGCAAAATATCATTTCCTAAACTTTTCCTCAACAGGAGTAAAACTCTTACCATAAAGCTCTCATTAAAAAGGATCTGATGAAAAAATGTGTTCACCACAATATCAAACTGGGATTCTCTCAGCTTGATATTGGCAAATTTGTCACACGTGCTCAACTAGTTCTAAGTTGGAGCATGAGTATACCGAGTTATTTACTAAATTATCCTCCAGAATAAATTCGTCTTTGACATGTTGTTATAAAGCCAAATTGCTCATTCGGCCCAGACTGCTAATATGCTTACTGGTAGATTTTGAGTTTTTAATGCCTTGCATTTGACAAAGTTCATGTTGGTGCTAGTTAAATCTCTAAAATTTTTAAAGTATTACTGTTAATTACAAAATATTCAGAGGGAAACATAGGAAAAACATGCAAAATTTTGGACAAATAGTTATTTTTAATTCGTACAAACTGAAAGAAATTTGCTGCTGTCGCGCACGAGCCGCGAGTCTCGCAACGAAGCACACGCGCGGCCGCGGCAGCCACTCGATTGGAGGGTCGGAAGCTAAAACTTAGAGCAGCTTATTTACATCGCGCCGAGAGCGGTTGACGTCGAATTATAGCCAATTTATTATGCTTGCCTTTCTGAGAGAAGAGCATTAAATTCACTCGCCCATATTTTCCAAAATATTAAGTTTTTTGGTCAGCGAGCTGTCGTGTTAGCGCAGAGCTCCTCTGCTATACAACGGGCGCCAGTCTAAAATTAAAGAATTTACCGACTCTCGTTCTCAGGCATAAAGCAACTCAAGTTTTGAACGCCGCAAAAATGGACGGTCCCGGCCTGGCTCGACCCAAGCATTAATCTGAGCTAACGTTAAATATTTTGTTACACTCCTAAAAAGGTCAGGAAAGCAGCCTGAGAGTCGTCGAAAAATGTAGCTTTTGCAGAAGATCTTACTCTCAAATTAGTCACTTTGCCCTACAAAGCATAAAATTAGTCTCATTAAGAGTAGGAATGGAAGTTGCATAGGTTGCTGCTCGGGTAATGAATTATTTGAGTGGATTGGATTGTATTTCACTAATAGAAAAATTTTTAAGAACTCTCACAAAATGAACATTTTCGTGCCAAATGTTTTGGAAGTTGAGGCTTCATCTTTTGTCGTGGAATAAAAAGTCAAATGTCAAATGTAAAAAATGTAAGTAAATAAAAAATTTCTATAACTATCTAAAAACCTAATTTCCTTACATTTATAAACTAATTAGATGCTTGTTTTAGATCTGACACACACGTCACTTTTCTAAACACACACAAGTACACACACACACACACACTCACAACAAAGCACATAGAATTTCGTCAGTAGGTAGAGCCAATATATTCATTTCATTTAGCAGCAACACCGTTTTCATGTAGATAACGTTTCTGAGTGAAGATAAAAGAAACTCAAATTTTGAAGTCTTTTTTTTCCACTTAATTGTGACGCAAAGGGCTGAAAAATTATTACTCTCAGATGAATGATAAAATGTTTTCATGATGATTTTCAAAAATTTCCGAATGATTGCTGTTTGGTATGAGAGGTATAGCGGCGGCTTGTAGTATTCAGTGGAGCAGATGACGACCGCGCTGGACTGGCCCACTTGTATCACTCAGAGCTGCGACCCTCGAATGACCTGGGGCCTAGACACAAAGAACTTCTGAGGCTTCCCGAGGCTGCCCTCCAGGTCCGCTGCTCTTCTACATCTACGTCAACGACCTTGACCTCGGAATCATCAGTAAAGTTAAACAATTCAATGATGACCGAAATTTGGTCGCAAGGCATTCACCGAGTGAGACAGAATTACTCTTCTATCATACCTGAACCGTCTTCTCCAATTATCCAAAACACAGCTAATGAGCATTATCGTCGAAAAATGTTCAGTTATGCACATTGGAAGGAATAATCAGGACTTCGTACACACCATGAATGATAATGAAATTTAAGCATTAGACCAACAAACAGATCTTAGCATCATCATCATCAGGAATCTTCAGCATGCTATACAAGTAGAGAAAAAGGTTAAGAATGCTGACAGAATTCATGGCTTCGTTACAAAAAACTTTGAATACAAGTTAAAGGGACGTTAGATTAGATTTTTTCAGTGAAAACATTTTTATGTGGCTTTCAACTTCATTCGGCGTTTGTTAGATATTCTCTAAATGCTGGTAATGTTCAATAGAGGAGCATGAGACGCATTTTACCTCACCAAATACTACACCTTACTGTAAGGCTCTTGTCCCACCGCATCTAGAGCATGCAGAGCAACTCTGGTCCGCTACCTTGAGGCAAGTCACCAACATGATGGAGAAAATTCAGCGTTAAGCAACGTAAATGATTCCATGTCTTCGTAACCTCAGCTGCGAGCGACATCTTCAACTGAGTAAACTCCTCCCCTTGAGAAAAAAATTTGTGGTCAATTATTAGAGGCCTATAAAATCTTCAATGGGCTCATTGAACTTCGCAATGAGGGCTGATTGACATAAGCCCCACAAGGCTTTCCGACACTTAGAACAATGTCTGAACCAGAAATAACAGCCAAAAATGAGTTCGAAGAAATTTCAAAACAATAACTTCAGAAATCAATGTTTCACAGGACATAACTCAGATGGTTACTGGGAACATCGCAAGGAAACTTCAAAACTGCGGCGACATGGCGGTTGAGTGAGGGAATTTTCCAAGCCTCAAGGAACTGCATTTCGTTCAATGCACATGCCTCATGTTTATTTTTGTGCTTCAAAATTACTGCATCGTTTTTCTGGCTGCTGTTCAAATAATTTTTGGAAAAAAATCTACAGTAAATCAACACACGTCCCAGATCGCACACGGCGCACAGCTCGCGAGAAAGCAAAAGTTCTCCCGGCGCCACAGCGAGTTGATGAATGCTTCCCTATGTTGTTCCTGAGAGCAGAGTGAGGGCGGTGACAACAAAGCAGAAAAATAACCAAGATGGTCAGAGTTTTATAAGTTTATTGGTCGAAAAAAAGAACGTTTTACTTATTTGATTGAAAGTTTTTCGAAAATTTCCTGACACTAAAATGAAGAAATCTCGAAGAAGAAATAACAGCCATTTAAACCATTCGAGTCTGGGAGAAATGCATACAAACACTCTACATCACAGGAGACAGAAAAATTATTTTCAATGAGTGAAAGAAAACAGCAAAGAAAGAGCACAAAAATGTTGCGCAATCGACTAAATGTTTAGGCGATGCATTATTCGTCTCGCATTGCAATAGACTGAATTCTTTCCTCAAAAAATCATTGGTCCAAAACACAGCTGCTCTCAAAAGCTGCTGCTCTGAGCTGCGGATCCATTCACTGTATCGGCAACATTCTTTATCCCAGAAGAAATACGGACTTTATTTTTCAGCCCGTGCACAAAGGTGGAGGGAGGCTTTTTCCCTGAGTTTCTTCATGGTATTGAACGTTCCCTGCGTTTAGAAAATACCTAACAAACGTTGAATGCAGTTGAAAGCTGCGCAAAATTGTTCGTACTGAAAAAATCTAATCTAAACTGTAAACACGAGTTTTGAAAATGAATCCTAGCTAAAACTTTCACATAGACTCCATTGAACTCCTAAGATAAGAGTTTTAGGTTGTTAATAGCGTTCCTTTGAATATTTCCACAGGGGGACAATAAAGATACAATAATCCTTTTTAAATTATTCTACGTCAAAACTACAGATCTGATGCCTCAGTCTTCTCTGGGGTTCTGCTTACAAGCAACTGCTGGTGAAAACTTTCGTAATGGTTGAAGTGAGGCTAGGAATTTTTGTGTCATACTTGGCGTTTATCAGTTGCAAAATAAAGCAAGTGGCTTTTAGCTCGTAAGATATTTATTTAAAGGATATCATCTTTTCATCTCCATGAAATAACGCTGCCGTCGTTTATTAGAATTGTATTTACTTTTTATCGCCTGCCGTTACGTGTTGTGCGACTCTTAACTGGCCAGATGGCTTCATATCACTGCTCTGATGACCGATCTCGCGAGCCTGACTGCCACTCCTCAGCATTTGTATCTTTCTTGTTCCCGTACGGTGCTCTCACTTCGCCACTTCGTGCACATGTTCAGAAAATACGAATAGCAGTTAAAGAGACCATAGTACTTTTATCGACAGACTTGCTTTCAAGGAGGAAATGTCTCGAGTTGGACCTTCATTTTCAAACTTCAATTGAATTCTTAAAACAGTTGGAAAATCGTAACTGAAAATTTTTTAAATGTCTGTAGAATGCAATAGATTGTTCGTTTTTTCAACACGTACTAGGAGCATGGTATGGGAGTCACTAAATTAAAATGTAAATGCTAGTTCATTACGAAAGAACTATAACAAATTAAGAGCACAATGCGGCAAAAAAATTTGCAACTAAAAATATTTTGCACCTGAAAACACCGAAGCTTTTCGATTTTTTCAATTGTGAGGATGTTTTTACTTGCTAACTTCATGTGATAGTCAGGCCATGGAATTAAATGGTTGAATGCTATCTGTGCAATTTTATATCGTTGCACTTCAGAGTTTTTATCTGCGAATGGTACTAATAGTTGAACTTGCAGACAAGATAGAATGTTCTCAACGGGAACTTGGGAGAAGTTGGGTAGTTGAGGAGTTCATTGGGAGCGGAGAGTCGGAGCTGCGCAGGTGTGCGGGGACTGCGGCGGGGCTGCCGGGCTGCGCTGCGGGGGCCAGCACTCCTGGGCAGCGGCGGCGGCTGCTGCTGCTGTAACTGCTGCTGCAACTGCCAATGCTACAACTGCAACTGCTGCAGCTGCAACTGCTGGAACTGCTGCTGCAACTGCTGCAAATGCAACTGTTGCTGCTGCAGCGCACGTCGAGATGATTTGGGACTACTTGTGACTCGGGATTGGTGGATCCCGAGTAGTTTATTGGACAAGTCTGGGACACAGGTGCTGAATTCTTGCGTGAATATTTTGAGTGTTGCCGAGGGAATTCTAAGCTGTTAAAAAGGCCCCAACGCTGTCAGCCCTCACTTTAAAGTTCAAGCACAAGTTCAAGTTCATGTTCAAGCACACGATTGCTGAAAGAGCCGATCAGAAAAGTTCCAGAGTCGGCCCGGAGATGCGAGAAGAGGAGGCGTGGCATTCTCCCTTCTTGGAGAGAGTGCAAAGTTACTGCGCACGGAAATGCATAATATAGTTAAGATCCTACTACCGCAAATTCATTCCTGCATTTAAGCAACTCATTTTCTGCCTTCTACTAAATGAGTCGAAATGTGAGGCCAATTTCTGAGAAATTGCTAACGTACAATGCTAACGATGCAATTTATAGTATCAAACATTTCAATTGCATTGGGCTTCTCAAATTAACAATGCTTACTTGCGTCATTCTCACTAAAAAAACGAACTCCTGCTAAAAAAAATGGTCTTAAAAGCAGTGGACAAATCGACTGAAGGTGACTTCAACAAGAAAATCCAACAAAGAAAACAATCATTTTCTCATTCCTTTTCGTTTCTTAACTGAACCCGTTTTCATTTTTCTTCTCGTGTTTTACTTCGGGAAGAGAACCTACCGAAAAACAATTAGATACAGAAAATCTAAGGGTAGGAGGATTATGAAACATTCATGATTCACCAAAAACACTTTTGTAGTAACGTACCCCAACACACCCCATTTTCTCCAGCATCGATTGCGAACGGGTAGATTGCCATTCAAGATTTGCGTTTCAATTCAAACCCAAAAAGTTGGAAGCGATCTGTGCTAAGTTCAAGTCAATCCTAAAATAAATCGGGTGCTGCAGGACGGTGCGACAACAACTCGCCTCCCTGACCGGCCAGACCAGGACTCGTGACGTGAGGCAGGTGCGACACGAGGCTCTGCTGCTCTGACGAGGCTGCATTCTTGGATTGATGTGGGCATCAAGGCCCGCAGGAGGAGTTAGAGTTGGGGGGTGTCCCTCACAACACCAGGTGTTCGTTCCCTCAGGAGACCGGCACACCTGGCCCCTCAACGGCGGCGAAACATCCTGAAAATGAGAGAGAGATTCATTTATTAAGTAGTGATTAAAATAGTCTTAACACTCACTGCATCACGTTAAACTGATGTTTAATATTCTACTTAAATTTGAAGTCAATTGTCGTAAATAATGCCGAAAATAACAAACATTAACTGGATCATGTCTTCATTTAGCTTTAATTAAGTATTCAGGAAATTTGAGTTAGGGACTACTGATCGATCAGTAGCCTTATGAAAATTCCCTCCGTTTCCCATCGGTGGCTCAAGTCGCAGTCAAAGTGTAATTGAACTAAAATTCTCATGTTCTCCAAAGGAAAATATTTGACAACTCTAATCTTGAAATCTTGTCTAAATTTCCGGACTTGAGTTGAAACTATTTTCTCCCTAATTAATTTTTTTAACAGTTTTTCTTGCATTGTTAGTTTATTTCTCTCCGGTAAAATATTCTGTTGATCACTTCTCTTCAAGGATTGTTTAGCAAGCCGGGCAGAAGCCATTCCGTACAAAGTATGCTAGAATGAGCCTTACCGTTAGATTTGCCCGACTGGTTCAAGTATAATGACCCATTTGAGGTAAATTTTATCATGAAAATTTCATCAATATCATAGAATGAAAGCTTGAATTTACATTCGATAACTTAGGATATAAAATTGAAGCTATGGTAGAGTACGTACGCTGGTGCTCTAATGGTAGTAATTTATTGCGAAACTATGCGATGCTCGTTTTTAACGAGCGACTTATTTTCTTAAGCGCAGAAAGTGTTGAATAATGATGGCATTTTCTGAACATCTTCAAATTTCTTCATTGGGAAGTTATTTTCTATCATTAGTTTGGATGAGCAAAGTTTGCAGGAAGCGATCACCCACTTTAGCTTTGCTCAAGGTAAGCTCTTGGCTTGTGGTTGAAGGTAAATTTTTTGAACAAGATTTTGGCGGCTCAAGGACCTCAATATACAAAATTATTCTGAATTTTGATCCACTTTCATTGTTATTTCCGAGTTAATATTTTTACTGCGAATGCAGTTTCTTAGCACATCTTTAAACTACTACAGGAGCTATGCTGTCCTGATCCGTCCCATCAATTTTTGTTGTGTGACACTTCCATCTTCAGTGTGTGGGAGAAATAATTTGTTTGATGGAAAATATGCGTCGCCTTTAATTCCATCACTCCATGAATTAGTAACTTCCTGAATTTCAGGAACTTCAAATCAGCATTCAATTTCAAGATAGTAGTACTTATAGGGCGATTCTTAGGGAATCTTATTCTCAAAATAAATAGAAGAACCAACGTTATAGAGAACATTTATTATAGCAA